>CAJHQP010003062.1:0-73610 GCA_905132765.1 Moricandia arvensis
TGAGAATAGAGACCTGTATGACCTTGACGGTCATCTGCGTAGTGCAGCAAGTCAAAAGATCAAGGAGAAAATAGAGGCTGGACAGAAGCACCACGTCAATGAATTGATTGACGATGATATTTGGTAGGAAGTTAAGAGGTAAAAGCTCCAAGAAGGAGATTTTCATGTGGAAAGTTCCACGTCATTCGGCAGTTCGCATTGGTATCGATTGACACCAAGCAATGGGCATCGATCGACAATGATTCCTGCAGTATCAGTAGCTTCGTGTGAATCGACTAACGCTGATGGACACAGACAAGAGACAATTAACCGACAGAGAGATAGAGGTATTGATCGACAGTGCGACCTGAGCATCGATCGATAGATGAGAAAACCAGTTCGACTGCCAAGCATCACTGTGAATTTGATTGTGTGTTCAACCATAACGGTTTTAGAACAGAATACTGACACATCTGTAGCTATGGATCTTGATAGAGAAGATGAGGGACACTCCAAGAGGAAGAAAAAGATCCTCAAGTATCAACGCAGAGAAGACAATAAAAAAGAGATGGATAACTTTGTCAAAAGAGTTTTCAAAATTCCTTTAGATACTCCTTTTGATGTAGCTTATTATAGTCACAGGCTGTGGATGTTTTTCAGGGGAAACAAGGAAGACAGACGATGATATAGAGATCATGTTCAATCATCTTAGAGAGAAGATGAAACAGAGGACCTGTCTGAAGAAGAAAAAATGATCCTGGGAAAATTCGTGGTTCCATGCTTCATCAAGGGCAACAAATACCCCAACGCCCTATGTGATACTGGATCATCAGTGAGCATTATGCCAAAAACTATGGCAGGGGAGCTGAACCTGAAAGTGGAATCCTCCAATGATTCTTTCACATTTGTAGACTGCTCAAAAGTGAACTCAGGAGGGATGGTAAAAGATGTTTCAGTACAAATTAACCACACCCTAGTCCCAGTAGACTTCCACGTGATGGACATCAGGATAAATTGGAACTCTTCACTACTACTTGGTAGAGCTTTCATGGCTACAGTGGGAGCTATCTACGATATGAAATTAAACATGTTGTATCTATCTCTAATTGATCAAAATATTTTATACGTACATGTCAAGAATAAGAACAAGGTTACTTTGATTGAATTGTGTAATGATGCAAAACTTGTGGCCACATGCTTCTACGATTATGAGTTCAATGAAGAGTCGGATGATGGTGCATCGATCGATACCCAGCCCAGACAATTGATCAACGTGTTTGCATTTCAACAATCGGTCGACACCACCCTTCGTTATCAATTGACAACCCTACTCCAGAACCGATCAACAACTGCCACGCAGATGAGTTACAACCCAACCTACCTCGAGTACGACAAAGATTACAGAGAAGAAGAGATAATCGAGTACCGTGGTATTGCTATGGAAGAGGCTGGTGTTTATCAAATTTCCCATCGACTCGGGAAATCAACATCGATCGACGGTAACCTTACGCCATCAATCGATAATGATCTAGAAGCAAAGCCCAAACTAGATTCAGATGCCAAAAGTGAGAAGGAATATGGTTATCTACAATCAGATGAGTTCAGTATCATGAGAGATCCAGACGGTCACACAAGGGTTATGGATGGCAGACTACTAAATTTCACGAGGGAAGATGTAGCGGATATACTTTCCTTGGCTAATCGAGCTGGAAACCTTTTCGGGCAACAATTTGGTTATCGAGCATCAATCGATGGTCACTATACACCATCGATCAACACACGTTCGGCATGCCAAGGATACGGTAAAGCTTACGAAGGATACAATGAAGATTACGGAGAGGAAAAGCTGATTAAATATTGCGGCCTAGCATCAGAAGATGCTGACTGGGTGATGAACGTGACAGTGGATAATCGAGCATCGATCGACGGCAACTCCTGGCCATCGAACGACATGAGACGCGAACCAGAACACGAACTTAAAGCAGAAGATACATATATTGGTCATCTTAGACCGGATGAGTTTGGAATTTTCAGAGACCCAGAGGGACGTGCATGGGCTCTTTATGGCAAAATCCTACATATATCTAAGGAGGATGTAGTAGATGCTCTTATTATGGCTAATGGATCGCGTAATTTATTTGGACAGCAGCAACAACCATCGATCGACGCGCATCTTACAGCGTCGATCGACATTGAGGAGCAGAAGAACGAGACGATCCGTAATGTTCCATACACTTCCAAGCATCCTATATCGATCGACAGCATCCATCGAGCATCGATCGACTGGCGTTTCGAGCAAGTTACGAGGGCTTTTGATGCTAAGGAAAAAAGACTTTTCCGATAGGAAAATAAAAAATGAGTATGGCATCTACAGAGATGAGAATGGTAATGCACGAGCTATAGACGGAAGAGTAGTGAATGTGCAAGCTGAAGACATCAAAGCAGTTCTAGAGGGAGCTAATATGTCTGAGATGAGCTACATATGTTCACCCAAACATGCAGCAAAGATCGCTATGTCTATAAAAAATCAAAGGACATATAACAGAGAAGAGACTGATGATATTGTGCATGAGATCTAGAAAGCTCAAGAGATGTCACTGGATGATTTATACAAGAGGCTGAATAATGTCTACTATCCTATAGACAACACTACAACAAAAGAGCTATTGTTACGATTTTAGTCACATTTTGTGACATAACATATACTAATTTATGACTAATATTTTATGTCATAAAATAGTAGCCATTACGTCACAATATTGTGACCGGTTTTACTGTAGCCAAATTTTGTCACATTTAGTAACATAAATATGACAAAAATAAACGAGACAAGAGATATAACATAATTGTGACTAAGTTTATTGTTACCATTGTGACAAATATGTGACTAAACCATATGTCTCCATTTATAACGATAGAACAACTATATTTTCGTGACGAATTCATACAAAATGATTACAAACAAAAAAAAGTTGTAAATTGTGACTTAAAAACATAACAAATACGTTGCAATTATAGCCTAATTTCATATTCCAATTTTATTGTTATGCTTCCAATCTTAAAAAACTTAATATCTCCTATATCAATATTTTTCGTTATCGTCAAAATACGTTTTTTTATTATCATAATATTTCACGGGTTGTGTTTTTAAAGAAACTTTTATGATTTTTTTTTTAAAATTTATGAAATAATGCCTACACGCCTCTTTATGGTTGTCTTTTAATAAAGAAAATTTACTATAAAATATGTTAAAAAGAAACTTTATTATATATAGTGGACACTGAATGTTTTTTATAACCATGCAGAACGACTTATAATTTAGACACAGTGTATGTTTATACAATTTAAGAGACCATTAGCTAAGGAACCCATGCAATTTCCTACAAAACTTAAAAAGTGTTTTAGGGTTTCATTATGGTTTCGATTTCTAATAATGTAAAATATTATAAAAGTATAGTGTTTCAAACATATTTTAATAAATACTTATGGGAATTTGTTCAAGTACCAATGAATATTCCACAAACCTTAAAACTTATACTTCAAATTTAATCACAACTATATAATGTATTTTATTTTCCAAATTTACAGCTAAATCTTAAAATCTAAATTTCAAAACCACAAAATAGTAATTTTTATTAAACATTTTTGGTTAAAAAATACAGATAATAGATTATTAAATGTTAGGTAACAAACAAATAAAAAGTAGATAGAAAACTGAAATTTTCCTATAGGCTAATAAAACGTAAACAAGGATCACCATACTAATCGTTAGACTAAATTAAGAAATTTAATCAGCAGATGAGATTTTTTCTTTGGAAAAGATTGTATTCCCTTTTCTTTTATTTTTGCTCTCTCTCTCTTAAGATCTCCACGCCATTTCTCTCCTCCCTCTTCTGTTCTTTTTTTAATAAGTTCACTCTCTTCAGTTGCTTGACTATCCCTCTCAGATCTCCTTTCACTCCTTCCATTTCTGTTTAGATCGTGAGAATCCAATGAATACATCCACTCCTTTCACGTGGTTTATCTTCCTTTTACTTTCTATTCTTACCCTTCTTTGCATCTCTTCATCTTATGGCTCATCTGTTAGTTTTACAATTATTTTTATGTTGAATTGATTGAAGAAGCGAGATGAATCTGTTTAGTTTTTCAATTAATTTACAGAATAGTTTTTTTTTTTAATTTACATCTGTGTAGTTTGTTTGACAAATATTGGTGTAATTGTGTAGATTTGAGAAGGGATAAGAGCAGGAGGACGAAAAAGAAGAGGGAGAAGAAGAGAAGGAAGATGAAGAGGAGAAGTGAGAAGAACGTGATGGCATGGACACAAAGCCATGAACTCATTCATGCGTGGAGCAGAGGCGGCTGAGAAAATGACACGATGAGCAATTAGGTTTAGGTTTTCTGGTTTATCTTTTTTTAGTTTTTTTTTTTGATAAAATTTGGATCTTTTTATTTAGTTTGGTATAGTTTATAAAAAAATGTTATTTTGTAAGTTTTTTAAAGAACATGTTAATTTGTAAGTTAGTTTTAATATATGAACCAAATTGTATCTGTATGTACCGAATTTATTGATTTAATTTAGTTGTAATTTTAAAAATACTCTATTATAATTAAATATTATATTTTAGCAATTCAATCTATCAATTTTTATTTAGTTTTTATTTTAATAATAATTAAATTGGTGGATCCGTTACTATTATAATTAATTATATCTAGATTTCTTTTTATTATATATTTTATTATAATTTATTTGTTACTTAAAGTTACATTATTGCAACATTATAACAGTCACAAATTAATACGGACTGAAACAATTTGATATGTAAGAAATTGTAACAATGTTGTTATCAACGTACAATGTAACTATGTGTGACAAATTTGTTATAAATATATTCGTCACAAATATTGTGACATATTTTGCTACGTTAAACATTTGTGACACACGTATTGTAACCACTAAAATTTGGTAACAAAAACGTAGCAATGATTATATTGTTACGAATTCTTGTATATTGTGACAAAACATTTTGTCACAATACCCTTATTTTCTTGTAGTGCAACTGCCTCACCGGTTTGAGTACACATATGGATGAGATGAAACAAGATTTGGATACTGTTCAGAGACAACATGTGATTGGGGCAGAGGGACTGGCAACGATCGACGGCAACATCAGGCCATCGATCGACACTGAATCCAACAGACTGAAGACCACAACATAAATACAATTAGAAGATAGGTTCGATGAAATTGCTTTTTCTCAGAGCCTGATGAAGGAAGATATTTCTCAGCAATTGGAGGATATATCAGAGACTACATCTGCTAGACTTAGAATGCTACATCCCAATGGAGGTTGCCAGAGCGGTTATAAGGAATGAGAAAACCAGAAGAGATGAGGCAATGAGGAGCTTCATTGGTACATGGTTTCAGAAGAGCAAAGAAGATGTAGACACTTGTTTTCCAAGTGTTGATCCACCTCCATACTAGTCAGAAAGTTCACAACGTTGAGCTTAAGACTATAACCAAGCGCTGAGTGGGAGGCAATCCATTGTTTAGTAAGTCTTTATTTCATTTTTAGTTATACTATTATTTATTTCGAGTTTTACTTTGTTTTGTAGACTGTTTGAGTCCACCATCGATCGACACCATAGAGGCACCATCAGTCGACAATGGATCGCGACCATCGATCGACCCCTCACGCCTACCATCGATCGTCACTCTCTCACAAAGAGAGTTATCGAGTTTTCTATTTAAGCGGTTTACTTATTATTTTAATTTTTCCTAACCAATTCAGGACGGATTACACTAGGGACAATGTAGAGGTTGGTTAATGCTATTTGATTTATTTTGAGCCTTATTTACTATATATATAAGTTTTTCAAAAAGTTTTATTCAGTCAAGATTTATTATTGACTAACCACACTTTAGTACCATTCTTAGAAGGTTGTTTGCAAAAATTACTAGAGATACCAAAGTGGATCATCCTGTCATTATATCACACTTGTTTAGAAAGTTTGAAGGAACCGAAGCTGATTTCTAACACTAATCTTGACATTATTTGCTTGATTTGGGGTTTGGTATACACTAGACCGGATTCCTTCTGCAAGTCTGTAGATACAAGATATTGCACCTTTGGTTCACTTCTCTCTCTCTTCAGCATCTACCTAAAAGCTTAAAAGATTGAGATGACTTCCCGAGATGCAGAGGGGTAGGTGCATTACCGATGACTCCAGTATTCTAATTCGGAGGAACAAGCACACATTGTTGGAAGCGAGGGGGAGGTACATTACTGATGACCCCACTATTCGCCTACAACTTTGCGCAAAAAAGCAAAAAAAAGAAGAAAATCGAAAAATAGGATGGCAAGATGGACTGTATAAGCATCATTGTCTATTAAGTTTGAGATCTAAAAAGATTCAGAGAGAAAAGGGGGAAGAAAGGAATCAGAGAAGACTTTGTGTCTGGTTGTTCAGATACTTGCAGAGGTAAGAGTCCAAGTGTCCTTTGATCGATACTCCCAAGGTAAAGCCTACACTTCTGTTTTATGCAAAGAAATGAAATCAATAAAGGGGTGAGTCAGACTAGTATTTGCTAATTTGTTGGTAGAATGAATCTGGTTGCTATACTAGGATAGAGTATATAAAGTTTCTCTGTGATTGACTTGATAGGATGTGGTTGCAACAAAATAGGGTGACAGTTATACTTAGACATTATGTTAGACTCTGCTTTTCAAAACCTCTTTCACAGGCTTGGTTTGCTTGAGGACAATCAAAAGGTTAAGTCTAGGAGAGTTGATATAGCCTATTTATTACCAGTTTTAAGCCATCTTATATGCTCTATTAGGATCTATTATGTGTTTCTAGGGTACGTTTTGGAGTATTTACAGGTCCAAGAACGTTTTGGAGATATATGAAGATACTTGGAGCTTTTGAAACATTTAGAGGAGAAGAATCCGTAGCTGATGATTCAAGGAGTCGATGTACAAGACAGTCGCCGATCGATGATACAACCTTGGCATCGACTAATGTTAAAAGACCAAGGTCAATCAATGATGCACACTTGCCATCGATCGACGTCCAAATCGCAGACTGCCGATTCAAAGCCCAAGTTAGAGACAAATGACGAAAATGCATTGGACGAGTTTTGGCCAAATTTTTAGGGTTTTTATATTTATGCCTTATGTATTGAAGAGGAGCCATAGTGCATGAAGTGCAGAGTGTTTTGCACAAGGAGTTGTATTTTTCTATTATAATTTTAGGGTTTTTAGGGGACAAGATTCATAACTCATTAGGAAGATTTTTATTGAAACCCCAATATTCTATCTATGCATTATATTTAGACTATTGTCATTTATTTAATTATGTCTGAGTAGATATCGACTAGATTCAGGGTTGAATGCAACAATCATGGATTAGGCTAAAAGTAGGATTGCTAGGTTAAGTTAATATCCATCAATTGAGTTTTGCTTCATACTTGCAGTCTAGAGTAGCTAACTAGGATCTCGAAAGTAGGACATGGACGGGTACAAGAGTAGGTTTTGTGCTAGAATAGACTCCATTAAACTAGGCTGTTAGGCGCATGCGAGAGCTGGTTTAACAAGTCAGGTGGACTTATCAAATCTCGTTCACACTTCCTTCTGATTTCACCATCGACCCGACAACATGCCTTAGCCGTCGATCGTTGGTCTTTCCTTTTTTGCTCGCATACGAGCGTTAGAGTTAAAAGGGTCAGAATAGTTAATATTTGAGCTCCAGAATATTTACATTTCCATGCTTCATATTCTCTATAATCCATTAAGCTTGAAACCCTAGATCTATCATACTTACATTTACATCTAGTTATTTTATCAGCATATTTCATATTTGCATTATCGGCATATTTTCATATTGCATCCCTACTTCTTGATAAAGAATATTTCTGTAAGACCCGATCCTGGTCCATTGAACCCCAACCAGATCCAAATCTTAACCTATACAATACTAAGGATGGTTTCGGTTTTAAGCCAAATAGTTTCTAAGTCATTTCAACAAAACTGAGGTTCATTCAATTCAGAGTTATAATCAATATCAAATAAGGAGCAAACATATTGTATAAATATAAATCAGAGTGATACAAAGTATTCATGTGATCCAAGTTGCACAATAGGCTATCATAAGTTCATAACATAAACGTTTCTACCCCTTAACCCACACACACATCCATTCCGGCTTGAGTCCTCACGGTTCCTTGGCCTTGCCACGGTCCATGTCCTTACCTGAGATCACACAAGCACAACAGCATGATAATATGTCCGATAACCTAACCACAAACCTAAGCAATTGCATGGTTCTGCGCCTAGGGACCATCTTAGACCAATTCTGACCCTTTTTCAAAAGTGGTCCAAAAACTAAATAAAATTCATGAAAATTCGTGATAAATCCTAACTAGACGGAATCCATGGTCGGATTCACCAGAAACCGCCCCGGACCCTATGATCCGACCCAATCAGCCCAAGGACCAAAATATGGTTTTTGAGCAAATCAAGTCCAAATCGTGTCTAGTCTTTTCCAATAATTCTTATAAATCCTAAAACATCTATCCTCAAGATTTCAGGCCAAACAAATGCATATAGAGTAGTTTTGGGATCATGGAACCCAAACTGGCCGATAAACTGTCCAATGGAACCAGGCTTATGCTTGGTCCATGGGAAGGCTTTCCTGATCACCAAAGCCTCATAAACATATCAGGAGAAGAAGGTATAAGAAGTAGACAAACGGAAATGGGCGTGATCAGAGTTCCATAGATCATAGACCACATGTTCTCACACAATGGTCCATGCCCTTGGTTTACATGATCCACACCACTGACCTTAGAGGATCGATCCTTCTGGCCACGATCCTTCTCCTTCTCCTTACCACGATCCCTTTGTCTGGTATCCATGTCTGCGCCTTGATCTTCACAGAACTCACACGGTTGGATAGATCACACGCCTTCACACTCACACGGATTCAGCCTTCAAAATCGGTTCTTCTTTCTCTCTTTTCTCTCTGGATTTTGGCAGAGGTTTGCCTTGTGTTTTTGACTGATTAATTTCGTCCAGAGGGTCTTATATTTATAGGGAAAGGTGTGGTAACTGTCTCTGGGCGAACATGCACGAATTGGGGGCACAAAACTGCCCAAAACCGCCAAACTGCCCATTCCCACCCTTTCTGCCCAAAACCGCCCAACTGCTCTTTTTGTGCGTGTGGGCTTCCTGGTACAAGGCCCATTCGTCCTCCTGAAGCCCTGGTTCAATTGCCAAGACCCACGGACCCTTGCTGGATCAGGCAAGACCCATCAAGACCCATAACCGCCCATGACCCGTCCATACCGGCCCGGACCATAACACTTCACCGAGCTGAAATGAGCTGATCACTAGCTGCTCCAGCTGAGTGAGCTAGTCCATCAGCTCCAGCTAGCTGACCTTCCTGGAGTGAGCTACCACTGAGCTACTCCTAGCTGGTTGAGCTCCTTCCAGCTGGTCCGAGCTTCATCCGCGCCTCGTCCAGCTGTCTATACTCTTGTCCAGCTACCTTAAGCTTCCCAGAGCTACCCAAACTTACCCAGAGCTTGGTTGAGCTGCCTCAAGCTATCCTGAGCTGTTTTGAGCTTCCTCCTTACACCTCCCATCTGCATTAAGCTCATTTCCAACCTTTCCTGGTTAAGTCTCAGCTTCCTGATGCACTTAACCTACTTCCCGGACCATGATACCTCATGGTTAGACCCTAAGGCCTTGCTGGTACGTTTTCCTGTACCATGGTCCGTCCCAACGATCCTGTCTAGGATCGGGGACATGACAATTTCCTTAATTAATTGTTCACCACTAATATATATATTCACCTAGCTTAGTCTTTAGAAATAAGAAATCTATTGTGTGACATTGCTCTCTGTGGATTCGATCCCTAAGTACTACACCTGATCTCTCTTGGGCAAGAGTATTATCTGTGTGTTAAAATTATGGTTCATTTGATAAAGGATATTTATACCCTCTTAGAACAATAAAATACACCATGTCAGAGAGGAAGGTGTACCTTCGTGAAAATTCATCATCCACTACATTCTCTTTGCTTTGCTTATACTGGATGACATAAGGGAAGGTTTCAATGAACTCCATCCATTCAGAATGTCTCTTATTTAGTTTATGTTGGCCTTTCAAGTGCTTGAGTGACTCATGATCTGTGTGGATCACAAATTGCTTTGGCCATAAGTTATGTTGCCAAGTTAGGAGAGTCCTTACCAGTGCATACAACTCCTTGTCATATGCTAGGTAATTCAGCGTGGCCCCTCCAAGTTTCTCACTGAAGTAAGCAATTGGCCTCTTTTCCAGCATCAATATTTCTCATATCCCCAACCTTGAAGCATCACACTCGATCTCGAATGTCTTGAGGAAGTCTGGTAACACCAGTAATGGAGCATTGGTTAGTCTATCCTTGAGTGTTTGGAAAGCTTCGTCTTGTTTCTTCGTCTAGGTAAACCCCACACTCTTCATGATAACCTCAATCAATGGAGCTGCTATTGAATTAAAGTCCTTTACAAACGTTTATAGAATCCTGCAAGGCCGTGGAAGCTTCTCACATCGCATATGGTTTTTGGAACGGGCCAGTCTCTGATTGCTCGTACTTTTTCTTCGTCAACTTAAATTCCCTTCGAGGTTAAAACAAACCCAAGAAAGACAAGGATGTTTGTTCTGAAGTAACACTTCTTGTATACGGCAAACAAGGTTTCCTTTCTTAACACGACTAGGACCTTTCTCAGATGGTCGACATGCTCATCCATGGTCCAACTGTAGACCAGGATATCATCAAAGTAGACAACCACAAACAACCATGAAGGTCCTTACGACGTGGTTCTTGAGTCTCATAAATGTGCTGGGTGCATTGGTTAACCCAAAAGGCATGACTAGCCACTCGTATAGCCCATGCTTAGTCTTGAACGCAATCTTCCACTCATCTCCTTCTTTCATCCTGATTTGGTGATCCCACTTTTGAAGTCTATCCTGGAGAAGATACAAGATCCATATAGCTTGTCTAACATGTCAACCAAACGAGAAATAGGATGGCGGTATTTCACTGTGATATTTTTGATTTCTCGACAATCTACACACATACACCAACTACCATCCTTTTTAGGCACAGAAGAACTGGTACATCACAAGGACTCATGCTTTCCCTGATGTGACCTTTCTCCAGCAGCTCGTCCACTTGCCTCTGGAGCTCTTTGGTTTCACTGGGATTGGTCCTATAAGCTGGTTGGTTGGGAATAAAGGTTCATGGAACAAAGTTGATATGGTGCTCAATTCCTCTAATGGGCGGTAGTCCCACGAGACAGTCTCCTGGAAACACATCTAGATATTCCTTTAAAAGAACTTCAATTTCCCTCGGTATAACCAGGGTCATGGTGAGAAGAGGCAGATAACATTTCCCTAAAGATTAGTAACACCAACGACTGATGGTCGAATGCAGCTTGTTTTAAATCAAAATGAGTAGCAACAAGACTTAAACCTTTTCCCTTAGCGTCCTGGTTGGTTGCTTTGGTTCCAGTTGCTTTGCTCTCCTCTTTCCTATGTTTGAGTTGCATCTGATCTTTTTGAACATCTTGTGGTGTTAATAGAGCCAACACAACCTTTTTATTTTTTTGCACAAATGAGTGTCTGTTGGTGTATCCATCATGTATGACCTTCTTATCATACTGCCACGGTTGCCCAGAAGAATATGACTACCTTCCATAAGCACTATGTCACACTGGACCGTGTCTTGGGCCTGTCCAATGGTGAAGGGGACAGTGACTTTCTGTGAGACTTGTACCTCTCCTTCTTCACTCAGCCACTAGAGGGAATATGGCCGAGGATGTGCATAAGCGGTTAAGCTGAGTTTCTCGACTAGCAAATGACTAGCTGCATTGGTGCAGCTGCCTTCGTCTATAATAAGGCTGCATACCTTATCTTGAACCAGACATCGTGTGTGAAATAAGTGCTCACGTTTTTCTTAAGATTCTGGTTTGGATTGAGTGTTTAGAACACGACGAGTAACTAGTAGCTCCCCATGAGTTGGATAGTTCACAGTTTCTTTTTCTTCTTCTTCCTCGCGTTCTTCATCATAAGACACAATGTGGGAACCAAACTTCGCATTGTCGATTTTCGTTGATTTAGGAAGGCAAGGTAAACCTAGATTTTGCATAGGTCCCATATTTCTACTAAGCCAAAAACGTCAACCGACCAAACACTGAGAACAAATGATATGACAATGAATTAGTAAAAACAAAAAGAGAGCAAAGAGGATCGTATTCCGAATCCGTGATTTAGCGTTACAACAGGTAAAGCCTTAGCGGAAAAAGCCGTCGGCGAGTTCCTAGTTCTAACCTTGTAAGAATTTGAATAACCTAGTTGAGTCGCATCTCGATAACAGAAAAACGGAAATATGCCTAATTGCCTTAAGTGCTACGCTTGCTCTGAGTAAGAATTTTCATGTCCCTTCTGCATCCTCAGCCTCGAATCTCTTATATACTCCTCCCAGAGGCGGTTTGCTCTTTCCCCTACTACCCTCGGTTGAGTTCATCGCTTCGCGAATATATTCCTTTTTCCTTCGATCGTCGTGATTTCTTTGGAAACTTAACACTTATCTTCCGAACTTGAGGTTTATCTCTTCCTGCAAAATAAAAGATAAACCGTTATAAAGATTGGGCTCGATTTTGGGTAAACTGCAAGTGGGCTTTTGGTTGAGTTTTAGACCTTCTCAGGCTGTTTTTTTGGTTTAAGCGTTTTTACAATTTTATCGAAAGAGATTTCTTAAACGAAGTCGATCCCGAAGGGAGTTCAGAATCTCTCGAACTTTAGGTGTTTAGTCAACTGTTGCCATTTTACACGATCGATTCAAAATTTATACGAGGGAACGAGTTATTACGGTAAAGTTCCAATGTCAATATCGATCGAGATGAAACAAAGATAAGTTCGATCCGATTTCAAAGGAGGGAGTTACGAGGAAGGGATAAAAATGGATTGATTGATCCTACTTGTGCGACCCAACTCGCCCGTTTGGCGAGTTGGATTGGTCGAAATCGCCGAACGGGCGAGTTGGTCATCTTGTTCGATCCAACACGCCGAATCGGCGAGTTGGTTGACTTCAGTCGATCCTACTCGCCTGTTTGGCGAGATGGATTTTTCCAACTCACTGAACGGGTAAGTTGGACGGCTCGTCTGGTCCAACTTGCATGTTCGGCGAATTGGACTGTTTGGTTGGTTTCTTGTTCCGTTTCTCTTGAGACTTTAACTTGGGAACTTTTGTCGAGATGGTGTCGAGGTAACTTTCGTGTTGAAACTCAATTTTTAGACGTTGATTTCGAGAAAACCATTTTTGACCCCAACAGTTTGCCCCCCCAGCTCGCAAGTTTCAAGCACAATTCTTGCGGGCGAGGGAGGATGTTAATCGGAATCCATGGTAAAAATTGACTTTTCTCGAAAGGTCTTTCCCGATTATTTTAATGCGGAAAATCCTTCCACTTTTGTTTCTTCTATAAATAGAGCTTCCCATTTTTCACACTCTCCACACTCTCCCATCTTCATAAGTTCTCTTTGCACTTTCTCTTAGAAATTTCTCTCTGCCGAGATGTCTTCTTCCAGCAACTTTCAGAAGAGTGGTGACATCGAGATGAGCAACACCGCTGGCGCGAGTTCGTCGGGTCTCCCTGCCACCAGAGCTATCCCCGCTCATATTGAGGAATTTCTTTCCTTTTACAGTGAGTTGGCTTGTCGCGAGGCCAAGGAGATGGCAAACACTACACGCGGCGTGCCTCTGAGGCCTGCGGCTACGGCCGATGCCTAGACTCCCGCGGTTACCCCCGTACACGATGCTGTTCCTGCCAGAGGGGAGTCACCACGTGTGTTGGTACCTGAGGCCGAGTTTCAGCCATCGGGTTCCTCTACAACCCGGTCCACGTCGAAGATGTGGAACTTTTTCACGAATCGATGCCTCCTCCCCCAGCCAAGAGAGCGATCGTGTTGGAGTTTCTTGCACCTAGCACGATTCAGGCTCCTATGCCAAAGGGTCGTAAAAGACCATGTGCTAAACCCAATGCGGCCAGGAAGAGGAGGTGTACTAAGGACTCAAGGCTGATCCTCTGCCTGCGATGGTGTCAAGACATCGCGCCAAGGTTTGTTTTGAGAAAAACCTTCTTCCTTTCTCTTTTTCTTATACTGCGTGTATACCGATCGTTTCTTGACTGCCACTTTTCCTTTGCTTCACATTTTGTCTTGTTGATCAATGGGATGATCAGCGAGTGTGGGTCAGAGGCTGATTGTATTTTTAAGGAGTTGGCGGAGTAGCGAGAAAGGTTGTCACAGCTTGAAGGGAAGTTCAAGGTTATCGAGGATGCCCATTCCCTCGAGGTAAACTCAGCTCGAGTCTCAGATCGCCGAGCTGGAGTGGGATCTCGGGAAGACCGCAAGCTCATTTCTTAAGGCAAAAGAAGAAAGACGGCTAAATCCTTGGAGTGGCATCAGCTAAAGCGTAGGATCAAGAGTGGGGAGGAATCGTCGGTTGGTGCGATCGAGCTGTGTATGCCGAGTTTTGGACCCGTTTGGCGAGGATCGCTGCTTCCCTTGATTCCTTGGCGGTCGTCCGCGTCAGGGACTTGGCCTTGGCAGGCGTCGAGGGAGGGATGAAAGTGGTCCAGTTTTTTTACGGTGAAGCGCCTCCGTCTCTGTGAACCGAGGTAGCCAAGCTTTCTGCTTGTAGAGCGGAATTAGTGGACGCGGACGGAGACTTTGACCTGATCCTCGCCGACCTGAAATCCGAGTGCATCCTTCCGCCTTGCTTGGGCGACGCTGAGGGTCAGGGTCCCATAGCCGAGGAAGGTGGAGACGACGCAGTTCCAAACCCGGAAGGGGTGATTGGTGAAGGTGAGGCTCCGCATGCGGAGGATGAATGAGTTTGCAGTCTCGTGTGAGACTTTTTTTTATGTTATTTTTTCGTGTTTTGCTCCAGCCGAGTGTGGCCATGTTTTTAAATTGGGACTGGCCGCTTGTGGCTTTGAATTCCCGTCGCTTCTGCGACTTTTTTTAAATGAACTCCGTCTCGCGTTTTTAAGAGTTTATCGAGCATTTATATGGGTGAAGAGGGAAGACTACGAGTTGTCGTATCATAATCTAACTATAGGTGAACTGCTATATTTGTGATCTGTTTCGAGAGTTTTCCATGGTGCGTAAAACTGCGGGATTTCTGAAGACACTCAAACATAAGCCAAGAGACAAATTTTGGGATCTTGTATCCTGGTGTTTGATACTATGCCTAGAGATGTTAGAGACCAGTGTGCTGGGATTAGGGCAAGACCTAGGTCTAATCACGGTTTTAGGGTGTGCAATGACTACTTCGACTTACGTTTCCCGTATCACTTTCGACCTGATTTCGTCCTGCTTTAGTGTCCACGATATGTACTCGGCTTATGTGACTCATATGGTAGGAATTAAGCATCTCTTCGGGGACAATTTTTAAGTCACCGGAAAGTGCTGACCAAAATATCAGATTTCTTTTATAGCGCTATTACCCTCCTGTCGGGTATTAGAGAGCTATCTCTATTAGATGGCTTAGCTTGTTTAGGACGTTAAGAGTTTGTTGTGATCAGCAACAAACTTATAGGTAGACATTACTGTTTTTGACTTTTCGCGAAGGATACATGTTAAGATGGTGTGTGTGTGTTTTATAGTCATAGATGGACTGTTTTAAAGCGAGTATTCCTTATTGGAAGGATTTGACAAAAAAAGGGGGTCCTTTGAATCTTTTACGTCATTTTTAAGCTAAGAGAATTGCGAGGTGGAGTGTTTCGATGATATACGGATTTTGGGAGGTTTTCTGTCATGTTAAAAAGTTTTCAAAAGTACCAAGTCTGATAGTTTTGAATTCGTATAAGGGCATGGTCCCAACGTTCGTTGATCAGATCGAGCTTGTCAATCAGCGTCATATGTTTGACTCTTCTCGTTCTGGGAGCAATCTTCTGCGTACTCTGAGAAATTTGACTTCCGCTGGGATCATGCATTCTACTCCATATATGAGGGCGAACGGGGTTTCTCCCGTTGCACGTCTCGGATTTGTGAGATGCGACATAAGACTCCTTCGAGTTCTTTGGCCCATCTACCCTTTTTGGCGTCCAAACTGTTTTTTGAGTCCATCAATGATGGTCTTGTTAGTTGTTTTGGCTTGGCCGTTGAATTGCGGGTATCTAGGAGTTGATTTCGTCACTCGTATCTTCCATTTTTCGCAGGAAGGCCTCGAATCTGGTCGAAATTAAACTGAGATCCATTTTCCGTTATGATTTCGTACGGGACTCCATGTCTGCAAACAATTTTTTTCCATACGAAGCTTTCGACTTGGGTGTCCTTAATGCTTGCGTAGGAGTCTGCCTCGACCCATTTTGAGAAAACATCTGTCAAGACCAGAAATAATCGTTTTTGCTTTGACCTATGCATGGGTCCGACTATATCCATCGAACCATTGCATGAAAGGATATGGTGCCGAGATCGATGGGAGGACCTCTTTGGCACTTTTCGCATTTCCGCACAAAGTTCTCGCAATCTTTAATCATCGTTGGCCAGTAGTGTCCATGGCGTTTGATTTTGACTGCGAGAGATCTTCCACCTGAATGATTCACACATGATCCAGAGTGGACCTCTTCCATTACCCTTCGTGTCTTCTCTCCTTCTACACAGGTCATGAGCGGCCCGGAAAATCTCAATTTGTAAAGTTCTCCGTCAAACAAGACATATCGCGTGGCTTGGGTTTTAATCTTTCGGGCTGCCCATTTTTCTGCTGGGATTTTCCCGTCGTCGATGTACGCAAGGATTGTTTTTTTCCAAGTTTCGTTGAATCCGTACTCTGACTGCTCGGACTCTTGCGTGGCTTGGACATTGATTTCGTCAGTATCACCCTAGGGAAAGTCGATTAGGTTTATGACAACGGGTGGTCCGATGCTAGGATGTTCTATGAATTATACGGGAATCACCGTGCTCAAACCTGGATCCGAACTGGATGCCAGGGCGGCTAGGGCGTCAGCCTGGGCGTATTCGACTCGAGGGACCCGAATGAGACCGAAATGATCGAAACTTTGAGCTAAGTCTCGAACGAGTTTAAGGTAAGCGCTCATTCTTTCGTCCCTTGCTTTGTATTCCCCGTTTTATTGGCTCGCCACTAGTTGGGAATTGCAGTAGGCGTGAATGTTGCGTATTTTTAAGACGTGAGCCAATCGTAAACTTGCGATCAGGGTTCGTACTCGGCTTCGTTGTCCGAGGCATGGAAGATCAGTCAGAATAAATGTTCCAGCACTTTCCCTGTTGGCGACATGAGTCAGATCCCGGTTCCAGAGCCCTGTTTGGATGAAGATCCGTCGACGTGGAGGGTCCAGGTTGAATCGGGTTCTTGATTGGTTGTGCATCCCGCAGGGAGTTCGACTAAGAAATCAACGAGTACTTGTGATTTTGCGCAAGGTTTTGTTCGATACTCGATGTCATACTCGCTTAGCTTGATTTCCCATTTCGCTAACCTACCAGATTGACTGGGGCTATGCAAGATAGCTCGTAGTGGGAATGATGTGAGTATTGCGATCGTATGGGACTGGAAGTATGGCCTTAGTTTTCGTCCTGACAATACCACCGCCAATGCCAGTTTTTCCATTATCAGATAACGTGTTTGTGCGTCGAGCAAAGTTTTGCTCACGTAAAAGATAGGCTTTTGCTCGCTGCGTTCCTCTCGGATAAGGACGCCGCGTACAGCCGTGGTTGATACTGTGATGTACATGAACAATGGTTTCCCTTCCGCAGGTTTTGCGAGTACCGGGATAGTGGCCAAGTAGTGTTTCAGCTGTTGGAAAGCATTTTCACATTCTTTGGTCCATTGGATTTCTTATTCCTTTCAAAGTATCGTAGAAAGGCAAACATTTGTCCGTCAATTGTGAGATAAACCTGTTAAGCGTTGTGACCTTACTGGTCAATCTTTGTACCTCTTGTTTCGTTTTCGGAGGTGCCATTTCAATTAGAGCGGTAATTTGTTTCGGGTTAGCCTCGACCCCAAGGTAGGTGACGAGGTACCCCATGAATTCTCCCAAAACTACTGTGAATCTGCACTTCGGGGGTTCAGTTTCATATTGTGGAGGTTTAGCCTTTCGAAGCATTCTTGGAGGTGGACGATATGATCATGCTCTTCGAGATATTTTACGAGCATATCGTCGATGTATACCTACATTGTTTTTCCGAGTTGTTCAGAAAACATACGGTTGACGAGCCGTTGATAGGTTGCGGCAGCATTCTTGAGACCAAATGGCATCACCCTGTAACAATAAGTGCCGCAGTCAGTTATGAATACAATTTTTTCTTGATCGTCGGGATTCATCCTAATCTGATTGTACCCAGAGAAAGCATCCATAAAGGACAATAGTTTGTTCCCTGACGTTGCTTCGACTAAGCGGTCGATATGTGGCAGTGGGAAGCTATCCTTTGGACACGCCTTATTGAAATCGGTGAAATCGATGCAAACTCTCCACTTTCCGTTCTTCTTCTTAACAACGAATAGGTTAGCGAGCCAATCGGGATACCTGACCTGACCTTTGTTGTGGATCCGATTTTAGGAGTTTTCGGCCTCGTCACTAACTGCACAAGCGTTTTTTGGTCCCAACTTCGTCTCTTTTGTACCTTGTCTTCTTGTCTCCTTGTCCCCTTTCATGCAAGTTTAAACTCTATATATATGTTGTAACTTGATTCTGAATTAAGCAAGAAATAAGAGACAAGCTTATACAAAATTCTTGTATCTCCATCTCTTTACTAAGTGTTCTCAGTTCTTCACAATGTAGAGAGGTTGTGATACACGATTTAGGATCTGCCTAATGGCACATCATTGCTTGCCCATTCTACTCTAAAATCACCTCTAAACTCTTAATTAATCTTCTCTTACTCTAGCTTTACTGATTCTATCTCTTTTTAGTCTTAAGCACACAAACTATAAGTGTTGTGTTACTTCACAAGGATAGATTCATACTAGAGATAGTTTAATTCTAGTTCTTGTATCAAACTCACAGCCACTTTATCTTGTTAAATTCAGATGGTGTGTAGAGTGTTTTGCTGAGAGGATTCAATCACAAGTTGATTGTCTCTTCCTTGTAGTTGTGAGTTCTTGTTGTTGGTAGAAGGAAAAGACAGGTCTACGTTGATCTCGTGACATGTGACGTCGATGCCAATCCCTAGCATATCTTCCGCGGCCTACATGAATGTGTGCAAGTTCTTCTTCAGACAAGCTATAAACCCGATATTAAGAGACTCGCTCAGGTTCTTGCCGATTTCTATGCAGCGATCTGGAATGCTTCATCTAAGCATACCGAGACAATGGGCTCGCAGGTTGGTCCGCGTTTTCCTTCCAAAGCTTCGGTTACTCGTGCCTGCCAAAATATTTCAGTCTCGTCTTGCTCTGGGGCGTTGTCAACGGCAGACGATTTCTTTTTCTTTTTAGGCAGAACCTCGACTGATGGGTTCTTGCGATTTAATTCTGCGGTGAAGCAAACTCGCGAGATTCTCCAATCTCCCCAGATGGTCTCGATTCCGTGAGGGGTTCGGAATTTGAGAAACATGTGGTACGTCGACGGATTGCTTGCATTAAGTTCAACCATGGGTTTCCTATGATCGCGTTGTAAGATGTGGGTCGATCGATGACTAAGAAATCCACAATTTTTTGACATGCTACCGGCTTTAACCGAGAGGTTGATTGCACCGAGAGTCATGGTAGCTTCCTCCGAGACTCCTACTATCAGGTTTGGATCTTTCATGATTTCGGATAGGCTGATTTCCATTCTCTCGAGGGTGTTTTTGAAGATGATATCGGCTGAGCTTCCGGTGTCGCCCAATATCCTCGCGACATTGATATTATGGATTGTCAGCTCAAAGACAAGGAGATCGTTGAGAGGTTTGACCGAGTTGGCCGTTTCTCTTTCCTTGAAGGAGATGAAATCGCTGCTTGCTTGATTAGGCATATCGTGTCTCAGTCATTTAGTGTTTTTTTTGAGTTAGAGAATCCGAGCCCCTGCCCCCTCCTTCTAGGGAAAAAATGTGGGAACCATAATTCGCATTGTCGATTTCCGTTGATTTAAGAAGGCATGGTAAACCTAGCTTTCCCAGAGGTCCCGGATTTCTGCTAAGCCTAAAACATCAACCGACGAAACAGTGAGAACAAACGATATGACAATGAATTAGTAAAAACAAAAAGAGAGCAAAGAGGATCTTATTCCAAATCTGTGATTTGAGATTTGCAACAGGTAAAGCCTTAGAGAAAAGAGCCATCGGCGAGTTTCTAGTTCTAACCTTGTAAGACTTTGAATAACCTACTTGAGTCGCAGTTCAATAACAGAAAAATGGAAATATGCCTAATATCCTAAGTGCTATGCTTGCTCTGAGTAAGAATTTCCGTGTCCCTTCTGCATCCTCAGCCTCGAAGCTCTTATATACTCCTCCTTGAGGCGGGTTGCTCTTTACCTTCTACCCTCGGTCGAGTTTATCGCTTCGCGGAAATATTCCCTTTTCCTTCGATCTTCGTGATTATCTTTGGAAACTTAAAATTTATCTTCTAAACTTGACATTTATTTCTTCCTGCAAAATAAAAGATAAACCGTCATAAAGATTGAGGTTGATTTCGGGTAAAACCACAAGTGGCCTTTTAGCCGAGTTTTAGACCTTCTCGGGCCGCTTTTTTACTTAGCCGTTTTTACGACTTTATCGAAAGAGCATTTCTGAAACGACGTCGATCCCCAAGAGAGTTAGAATATCTCGTATAGTGCAGGCAACCTTAGGTGTTTAGTCAATTGTTGCCATTTTACGCGATCGATTCGAACTTTATACGAGGGAACGAGTTCTTACGGTAAAGTTCCAACGTCAATCTCGATCGAGACAAAACAAAAATGAGTTTGACCCGATTTCGAAGGAGGGAGTTACGAGGACGGGATAAAAATGGATTGATTGATTCAATTCGCCGAACGGGCGAGTTGGAATCCAACTCGCCAAACGGCGAGTTGGTCGTCTTGTTTGATCCAACTCGCTTGTTTGGCGAGTTGGTCGGCCCACGCTGCCTAACTCACCGAACGGGTAAGTTGGTTGGCTTCGGTTGATCCCTCTCGCCCATTCGTCAAGTTGGACAGCTCGTCCAGTCCAACTCGCATGTTCGGCGAATTAGACTGCTTGGTTGGTTTCGTGCTCTGTTTCTCTTCAGTCTTTAACTCGGGAACTTTTCTCGAGATGGTGTCGAGATAACTTCGTGTGGAAACACAAATTTTAGACGTTGATTTTGAGAGAACCGTTTTTGACCCCAACACACAATATCACCACTAGCTAAGACTAGCATGGTTTTCTTGTTGATGCACTCATTAACGTAGTGCCAAAAACCTTAGCACTTGAAACACTTGATGTTTCTGGTCCGGTTGTTTGTTGCTGGACCTTTACTCTTTTCGTCTTGAGTTGAGTCATAGGGTGAGTGTCTTCTCTTGGATTATTGAACTGCTTTTCTTCCTTAGTGTAAGTGCGTTTTGAAGAAGAACCAAATTGGTTCCAACCCACTCCTCTTCTTTTGTTTTGTTGATCAATCAGGGTCGTATTGTGAAGTATCTCTTCTATGCTGTCATACTAATGATCTCCAACCTATCTTGAATGTCGCGGTTTAATGCTCCTTGGAATTGTGCCATAATAGCTTCTTCAGACTCCAAGACCTCAGATTTTATCATGAGATTATTCATCTGTTGATGTTAGTCTTCAAATATTTTAGGCCCTTGAGTCAGCCTTCTGAGACATTGATGCAGCTCTCAGTTGTAATGGGTTGGGACACACCATCTTCTCATAACCTCATTCGTCTTATGCCAATAAATTAGTGGATTTTCCCATTGCGTATCCTTGTATTGGATATTTTCTCCCACCAGTTGATGGCGTAGCCCTCGAACTCAATAGCTTCTAACTTTACCTTTATTTCCTCAGTGAAGTTTTGACACGTGAAAACAAGTTCAACCTTCTTCTCCTATTCAAGATAGGCATCCAGATCGTTTTCCCTAAGAAAGAAGGAATATGTAGCTTGAGATTTCCTAGGTTGTCATCAGCATGCGTTCGTCTTTTCTCAGGTCTATTCAACTGTTCCTCGCCTTCTTTGTCAGCTGGATCATCGACAACTCCTGGCACAAGTCGCCTAGCTCGAAGTGGTGCGTTCCCTCCTACTGCTATTGCTCTACCTGTGACATTAACAACCTCAGCTGGTATTATGTTAGCATAAATACGTTCAGCATGGGTTTGAAGTCTCCTCTCAAGATTGCCTAGCATAGACTCAAAATGAAGCTGGTCGAGGTGTATGCGTTGGACTGGTTGGTTCACCAGCAGGGTCGTCTATCCTGCGTTCATCAACCATATCTTACCTGCAAAGAAATGCTGAAACAAGGAAAAGAAATAAAGAATAATTCTCTCCTCTCCCCTTGCTTCATGATACACCACAAGCAACCTTGTTCCTCTATGGTTCAGAAATGAGCAATATTCCCAATCACCTAAGATCTAGAAAACCCTAAATCCTTTTGTGAACAAGATAGATAGATTGCAAGATTTTTGTCGTCAGACCGCTTTAACCAACCTGACTGAATTTCTCTTCAGTCTTATTTCTATTTTGCTTTTGTGTTTTTTTCTTTAATAATTAGGTTGGCCCAGCCTAACTAATACTAGATAGATAGAAAATAATTGATGGATTAGAAACGCAAGAACACAAATCCTAACCCCTTCAAGTGGCTTTGCTACCACTTGATACAACCTAGGATAAGGGTATAGCTTCCGGATCTCTTGAAGATGCTGGGATGGACACGAGAATTACTAAAACTAGTGAGATTGAGGGGTTTGTTGATGTGGTTTATGGATTCACGACTTTTAAATCTCGAACAAGGGATGGCTCTTCACACAAGGATGATGGATTACTTGAGTTTTTTGCGTCAGCTACCTTACGAGTGTAACCTCGTTTGTGTGGTGAATGATGGAGTCACGTAAACATGAGAGTCTTCTCCTTGGTGATTGAGATGGAATGCTCAAAAGATTAACACAAGATTAGAGGTTGCTCGTTAGAGACTTGTTTTGTCGTAAAGCGTTTTTGATTAAAAGTTGGGTAGTTTCCAAACGGCTTACATGAAAGCTTAAATAAGAAAATTCTAGACCGACCTAAAGGGTTTAAGACCAACCCCTTATTGCTTTATGAAATCCAACCGCTATTGGGTTTATAAAATCAAAACCAAAACGAATTATAAAACTTAACGTCATTGGGTTTAAACCCAAAATTATCCAAAGTCTTGAACAACTATAAGGTTGTACCAAGCACTCAGACCCTTCTCGTTCCCATGGGCCAGCTCGTTCTCTTGAACAAACTTGATCAGAAGGCACATGGATTCTTTTAAGGCTTTGGCCTTGGCTTTGGTCAAAGGCCCACCTTGATAATCAAGTGGATCATGAACGGCCTCACTTGATTCAGCTTGGGCCTTGGATGCTTGGCTCTGGTCCTTGTAGTCTTGATTAAACTCAAGTTGATCTTCAGCTTCCAACGGTCGACAAAAGTGGTCTCCGTGGTGTTTGGTACAACTTGGATCAATATACTCTTCTTGAGACTCCTTTTCAGGTCGAACCTCATTTATCGACCAGACCACTCCATTTCCCGACCAGTCCTCTCCATTTCCCAACCAGGTTTCATTTTCCTCCACTGCTTCCTCATTTCCCGACCACCCGTCGATGTCTGATCCTTCATCCTCCGGTTTGTCCATGTTAGTAGCAGTCGGTTTGTCCAGGTTAAGCTCTCGAGAGTTTACCTGACCATCTCGTTCACTTGGTCCATGCGCGGTCGCATCAGTTGATGAGAAGAGTAATAATGGACCTCCATCTCTAAGTTATGAACATATAGTCTAATATTCTTGTACTCTCTTACTCTCTGATACTACTTGGGTCATCACAATTGTTTATTTTGAAATAGTAATAATATACATATTTTCCATACAAGATCATCAGTAGAGTTTCTCTTCACAAATTACTTCCTAGATACGTTATTACTCTAATTTCTAAGTGGGTTTTAAGATATATCACAACCACTTCTATTTCTAAACCGTTTTTGTAAATCAATCATAATTAATTTTAATAAATTAAATTACAACCTAGAAAATAGAAAAGAGAATATGTTAATTCTGTAAATCAAAATTTAACAGTTTTTATTTAGTTTTTTTCAATGTTTTTGAAAATAAATTTGCATAAAAAATTAAAGCCACAACCAAAAAATTACGACTTTATTTCTAAACTAAAAAACATAAAGGTACTACACGGGCCAATCATTCTGACATCTCGTAAACGATCGAGTTTTAAAAATACTATTACATGTAAAAAGATACTGGAATTTTTTTTGCACTAATACCACTATAGCCAATATACAATAAACTGAAAATTGTAGTTGTCATATTTTGTCCAATTCAAATATACCGAACATGCAATTTAATCCCTTATATATTAAAAGAAAAACATTACAACCTTTGAGATATGACACGTGTCATCACCAGAATGAATTTTAGAATCTTTAGAAATGTTGATCCATCAAAATAGTGTGTATTACTTTTTAGGTCACATTTATCTTTTTTTTTTTGCAAGTGAAGAACACATTCCACTTGAAACACATTTTTACGGAAATCAAGACCACTTTTGGACTGAATTGTCCTTGTTGAGTAGAAACCACAATTTGACTTCTAGTTACAGTAACTATAAAAAATGTAACTATTTTGGATTTAGTTTACTTAAAATGCAAGAAAATGGTAACTTTCTTACGATAACTAATAATTAGTTAATTACTTAGAAAATATATATTTCCCCCATCATGTTTAGTTTATTATAATTTCACTTTCTAATAAGTAAATAAATATATAATAACTGTATAAAAGTTAATGTTTTCTGTTATCCATATGTATACATACGATAATATTATTAACTTTCCAAATTTTAATTTATTAGATAATTTTTAAATTTTAATTTATTTTGAACTGCGTACATAGAAAATGTAGATATCAGTTTTGTTGAATAAGAAAATGTGGATAGGGGAAGCTCAAAGTAGAAATAGATCATTGTTTTTTGTTTTAATAATATGTTGACTGGAAAAATAAAAAACATGTTTCTTTATATTTTAGTATCTATTTTCATATATATATTTTAACAATTACGTAAAAATGTATGTATCTAAAAATATGGACGGAGAAATGTGGACATGCACGCAAAATACCGAATAGAAAAGAGGTGGACATGGATGGATGAGAAAAAATGGATATTCAAACATTACGAATTGCAATCTATGCTAATCTTAATAATGCACCATGAAAAACTCACTTAATCTCATATATGTCAAAGTTTGGTGGAAAATTTTCCAAATCTTAAAAAGTTTGGTGGACAAAGTTTCAAATCTTAAAAAGTTTCGTGGATGAGGTTTCATGGAATAAGATTTTATTCTTTTTATTCTGATATCCATATATTAATATTTTATAAGAATCTAAATTCTAATTTTAGTTAATTTTTGTGGACATAGAATATGTGGATATGAGTTTTGTTTATAGTAGAATTCTTGTTAGGGGCTAGAATGCATAATTGAAAATTTGGGGCGATATCAATAAGGCTTATAAGAAAATTAAAAAATATTAGAGTCAAATTATGAATCGCCGAAATTTGAAGGAACAAATGTGTAAAAAGGAACTTTTTCATTGTTGCTCGAGCTATCCCTCTGCAACTGAAGTGGCAACGAAGACGGCCGCCATGACGGATTCCAAGCATCACGACCACCGCGAGCCTTGCTCTCGCCTTAATTCGTCTTCTGGACTTGTTAACCTTATCAAATCTAGGTATATCCTCCTCAATCTTTGTTTTTGATTTTGAATCTTAGACCTACCAAATGTGGATCCAACTTCAGACCCACAAGACCTTCCCTTTTCATGGTTTATCTTCAATTCCATTGCTTGAAACCCATGTATCTTTCAGGTTAGCAAAAAAAAAACAGCTCTTGATTTGGTCTTGCCCTTCCATGTTGTCAGTGGTGTTGAGCTTCTTGGATTTGAATTGAAAAAGTATACATCAAATTAATGGAAAGAGAAATGAAAAGATAAATTTTAATTAGAAAGAGAAATTAAAAAACATGTGTAATGAGGGATTTAGTAATTAGAGTTTGTAAGGAAAAATTGTCTGGTAAGTTCTTATACTTCTTTTTAGGACGTTAACGTCTTTCTCTCATCAAAATTTTTGTGACAAACACAATATGTCTTAGTGAAATTAGAAATTCAAAATGTGTCTAAGTAATTTTTTTCATGTAATATATACACTTTTTTCATTTGGAACAACATAATATACACACTTTTTATTAATTTTATTTACACTTAGTATACATGCGGAGAAAATTGGAGAAGAAGGTCGTGTGTAAGTTGTCAATTTAGAGATTCGACCAGCCCAAGTTATAATTTGCGAAGAAGATCCCTTGCTTTTTTGACCCAATATAAAAGTCCATGCAGCCCCCGTAAGAGTCGTTTATGTTAGATTGATAAACGACTCCATGTATGCGTCCATGTTAGGTTGATAAATGCGTAAATGGTATCTTTGATATGGTAAATATATAAGTAGTAGGTGATTACTCGTGTGCATCTGCGGAATGAAATTTATATACTAATAATCATTGAACATTAACTTCGATCTTTCAATCACCATGCCATAAGTTCTCAAACGTATATTAATCGATCGCCAATATAAAGTTGATGAGTACAGTCATGTTTGTTGATATTTTCTTAAAATCTATTTAATTTATATTGGATTTCAATGATATCATCCGGATGTAATAATGAACGTTAATTATGTATACAACTTATTTATACATATTATTATTTTTATGTGTTCATTTACGTATTATGAAATAATAAATATATTGAATAATTTAGAAATGAGTAACTATTACGTATATAATTAAATTGGAGTAAGCACATACAAAAACAATCCCTCTTTTTTTACAATATGTTTTTTTGGTAAAAAAACAAAATAATCATTGATTTATTTTATATTGTATATAATCAAAATTAAATGATATTGACATAGATATATAGTATATTTTAATATTATTTTATTAAAATTTTTATATTAGCTTCTTACTCATATGATTTTATTAACATTTTTATATTTGCTATAACAAAATATTATTTTTATTAATATGAATATTTATTAACTAAGGCGTCCTACTCAATTCAAATTTTGAAATTAACAAGTCTATGTATATAATATAATATATACATATATATATATATATTAATTTAAAAGATACTGAACAAATAAAACTATACATATGTACTAGGTATTTTCATGCACCATGTGCAGTAATAATATTTTAATTTTAATTATATTAAATTTTTTCTTAATATTGAAGATTTTATTATTTCATACCAATATTTTAATACAAATATTATTTAAGTAAACATTATATTAAGTGTAAAATATTTTTTTATTTTAATTATATTTAAGAATATATATATTATATTCTTAGATATATTTTAAAAATTATATTAAATCAAATTTCATAAATTTAATTTAAAATTTGATATAAATTTTATAACTATCAACATTAAAACTAAATAGTATTTATAAAATTTGTATGTATGTAAAAGAAACTAATGATTTTACGGTTAAAAATATAATTTTAAAATGTAAAAAAATTTGAAAATTTAGTAATAAAATTTTAATGTCATAATTATATATATTTATTTTAATGATGAAGTTGAAATTATTACCTTATTTTAAAAACTTTACCAAAAATATAAATCAATATCAAATGTAAAATATGAGTTTTACCATATTTTAAGGTTTACGAAAAATAGAAATCAACAATTAATATAATTATCCCTATCATATTTAACCATAAGTCATGTCATCAATTTTAGTAGCTATGTCATATTTTTTTTGTCTAAGTGATTGTAGAAATGACATATGACAAATCACTTCTCAAATAATGAGGCTTCATATTTATATGATTTTATGATCATTTGTATCTTGTTATAACAAAAAAAATTAAACCATTGATCACAATAATTTCAATGTGAATTTTTAATAGTCTTAGTAATTTATAATTGTTTCAAAAAACAAATATAGAAAATAAGAATAATTTAATTTTTTATTATACGCTTAATGTGATTTTAATTTTTCTTAAGAATATAAAACTAAACAGAAATGATGGAGGATACAAAAATTGTTATCAAGTTTTTGTTATTCAAAATCATTAATTGTCATATATTTGTTAACCATATTAGATCATTCCGTAACATTTATTTTAGGAAATAATGGAGAATATTCTTTTATACACTACTAATTAATTTGATAGTTAGTTTAATAAAAAGTATAATATATGTTTAGATGAACCAACCTATTTTTCCAAGGATTCTAAACTACGTAACTACCAAAGCAAGTTGTAATGCTCAAGAATTAATATATAACGGATTTGGTAGCTCATTATGTTATTTTAGTATTTTTTTATTTCATAACGGTTTACAATACAAATAACATATTATTATATAAACTTAAAATTGTCATATATTAAAAGTATCTATTGTGATGCTTCAATATTCGTCATGCCAGTGATTTGGTACAAATTGTAAGGACATTGTTGCGATGGTAACGGAACCGCAAGCATGGATGAGTTTTGCAACGGAATCGGAGGCGATAAAAACGTTAATGATCTGCTTTCAAGACTTCCAGATATGTCACATCCCAAGAGCTCACAATGGTATTTCAGACGCCCTGGTCAAGACTGCACGTTCATTTCATAGAAATATTTGTTTCATTGGTTGTTCTATTCCGGTCTAGCTTTCTAGACCACCTCAAGTCTGAGTAATAAAATCGCCGTTTGATGTCATAAAAAAGTAATTATCATAACACATGAATCAAGTTTTAGAATAACACCAAATTGGGTGTTTTAGTTTTAAACG
This sequence comes from Moricandia arvensis, assembly GCA_905132765.1. NCBI lineage: Eukaryota > Viridiplantae > Streptophyta > Magnoliopsida > Brassicales > Brassicaceae > Moricandia > Moricandia arvensis. The sequence continues at coordinate 28,991 of CAJHQP010003062.1, forward strand.
TTATTTTTCAGTTTTAACCACAACATTAATTTTTATACCAAAATAATATTATATATTATTATTTTAGGTTTATTAATTTTAAAATTTATTATATGTAATTGACTGATTGTATTTTTCAGATTAAAATCTTATGTTTATTTGTTATAATTTGATAATTTTATGTGTTTACTGCTTATTTAAATGTTATTTTTATTTTAGTTAGAATATATTAATTTATTTATGTTATCTAAAATGTTAGTTGACATTAAAATTTTATACATTTAAAGAAAATATGATTTTTCTATTTTTGTACTATTTGATTTAAGAGTGTTTTTCAAAATTGACTCAATACTTAAAGTTAAACACAAAACTAACATTTTTTTGGAATTTGGACTTGAACTATTCTTGCCAGAAGTTCTCATTATTCACGAAAATGTCACTAGAAGACTTTAAGTAGGTCTACGGAAATTGTATTTTACTATATCATCCTCATCTTCATCAATTATTCAAGAAAATGCAACAACCATGAACAACCAATATGAAGCTCTTAATGCATCAAAAAATTGATTTTCACTCATTCTATCTCATATCTTATCCACAAAAAGTACATTTCTCTCAATTTATCTCTATATTCATCCAAAGAAAACTAAGGTTTTTGATTCTAAAGTTTTTAAGGTTTATATAGCCATTCAAGCTCATGATTCCTGGTCATTGACGATTGAGTATCTGTTTTGGTGAAGTTTTGTGTGATTGGAGAACTAAAAAAAATTTCTTAGTGGCTTAAGGTATGAATCAAATTGTTTACCCAGATTTGTTCGCGAGAAGACATACATGTAAGTTTTCTCTAAGAAGACTTCTACGAAAGTCTTCTGGTCAAAGCATAAGTTAGTTTTGCAATTGACTTTTCGTGTGTTTTTTAGAGAAGACTTTCGTGGAAGTCTTCCAATTTTTCTTTGTTGACAAAAAAATTAGAAAAACTTTCCTGGAAGTCTTCCCGGATAAACAGGTTAGTTTTAAAATTCACCGATATGTGTCAGAAATTTGACTTTCTACAGAAGACTTCCCGGTAAGTCTTCCAACGGAAGACTTCCACGAAAGTCCTCTCAACTTTTACATTAAGTCTGCTTATGGTTGGTGGAAGTCTGCGTAGGTTACTTTTGCAGTTGAAAATTTAAATTAAAAAAATTAATTTAAACTGGAAAACTTCCATGTAAGTCTTTCGTCGAAAGACTTACATGAAAGTCTTTTAGATTTTTATTCTGTGATTCTGGTCAAACATAAGGTAATTGAAGAAGACTTTCAGGGAAGTCTTTCAATGGAACACTTCCCTGAAAGTCTTCTCAACAAAAGTCAAATATAGTCAATTGCAAAAGTAACCTACGCAGACTTCCACCGACCGTAAGCAGACTTAATGTAAAAGTTTATAAGACTTCCGTGAAAGTCTTCTGTAGAAAGTCAAAATTCTGACACAGATCGGTCAATTGCGAAACTAACATGTTTTATCTGGGAAGTCTTCTCTGGTATTTTCGAGAATTTATGAATTATAATAGTAAGTCAATATTTACAAAGAAAAACTTCCTTAAAAGTCTGCTGTAGAGGAGGCTTCTCTATAAGTCTTCCTTTATAAATTTTCAATTGCAAAAATGAACTGAATGGAAGACTTCCATGAAATTTTTCTCTTGGAAGACTTTCAAGAACGTCTTCTACGACAATGTATAATAAACCTTCATTTTATTCAAATTTAAAATGACTTTTTAAAATTTTATTGTTAATTCATATGTTTTAGAAAATATTTGGGGTCCTAAATGAAATTCATAACTTTATTGGCGATAATTTAAAGGTTATCAAATATGTTTATTAATGTTTATAGCTAATGACAGAAGACTTCCTAAAAAGTCTTCTTGGTTAATTTTTGACTTTAATTTATATGTTTGCTAATGTTCTCTAACTTTGAATGTTGAATATCTATGTCAACCAGAATATGGGTATGAGCGGTTGCCTTCATGTTTGGAGCAAATTGCATTAGCAAATCCGGATTCTGATACTAGTATGGAACTTGATGCTCAAAATAGATTTAAGTATTTATGTAACATTTGATATTTGGTGAATTTGGCTAAGTTTTCTTGAGAAGTATTCTCCATTAGCCGTAGTAAATTTGACTATTTTGTGTTATTGTGTTTTGCTATTGAATTTATATCAGGGAATTTAATAATGTCAAGTACTTTTGGCAAGATAATATTGTAGACATGAATATATTTACCTATATTTTTATTAATATCTCTTTAAATTTATAAAAGAATTCACAATTAAAAGAGTACACCTACTAATCACAAAACGACCATAAACAAAATTATTATAGATCATTCCTCTTCAAAAACAAGTTTGGACTCTACTTAACATGAGAGAAGACTCCGTCAAAAGATTTCCGCAGAAGTCTTCTAGTGCATTATTTGTTGGAAAATTTCCAAGAAGACTTGCATGAAAGTCTTCCAAGTCGTCTCAGATCTGAAAAACCTGCATATCCAAACAAAATAAATCAGTGAGAAAAACATGAGATAAAAATGAGAAGTTAATATAAAGTTTGGTTTTTTTATGAAAGACTTACTTGAAAGTCTTTGAATAGAATACCTGCTGGAATACTTACTTGAAAGTCTTCTAAACCATAAATTTACTATTCGGCTAGAAGACTTCCATGGAAGTTTTCTAGCGTATTATTTGTTGGAAAACTTACGAGAAGACTTCCATAAAAGTCTTCCACGTTGTCTCAGATCTGAAAAACCTGCATAACCAAATAAAATAAACCAGTGAAAAATACATGAGATAAAAATGAGAAATTAATATAAAGTTTAATTTTTTTATGAAATACTTGCTTGAAAATCTTCTAATAGAATACCTCCTGGAAGACTTACTTGAAAATCTTCTAGACCCTAAATTTACTATTCGCCCAGAAGACTTCTGTGGAAGTCTTTCGTGCATTATTTGTTGGAAGACTTACAAGAATACTTTCATGAAAGTCTTCCATGAAAGTCTTTCAAGTCGTCTCAGATCTGAAAAAAACATGCATATTCAAAAGCATTCAATTGAATTCAAAACATTGAAAAACTTCAAAAATAAGGTAAAAACTTAAAACAACAAAAAGAGTTTTCAAAAGTTAAGAGCTTTAACCAACAAGAGGTTACCAAATGAAAAAATATGATTTATAGATCTACCTTTAAAGAAGTGAAAAATGAAAACCATGGGATAAAAAACCTGCAAAACAAAATAAATAAGTGAGAAACATGAGATAAAAATGAGAAATTGATATAAAGTTTGGTTTTTAAGTTCAAACATATTAAAGAGAGGTTGGAGAGTTATAAAATGAGAAAATTACATTTTGTTGCAGCCATTTAAGAGGAACAAAGATAATGTGTAAATTTTCTTTATATAAGAAGACAAAAATTTCAATAAAATTTCGATTCAGAAGACTTTCAAGTAAGTATTCTAGTAGAATGCCTCCTGAAAAACTTACTTGAAAATCTTCTAGACCCTAAGTTTTCTTTTCGCCCAGAATAGTTCCGCGGAAGTCTTCTAGTGCATTATTTGTTGGAAGACTTAGTCACTTATACGTTAAACTCAAAATAACTAACTAATTAGAAACAAACACTTCATACGACTTAAATAAACTTTAAAATCTAAATTTATATCACTTAAAATATCTATAATTAGATGATTAAAATTTTTCCCTAACCAAAATATAATTATTTTTAAGATCTAATACACTAGATCTTATGGAAAACTTAAAACTTCCACTAGAAAACTTATGGAAGACTTATTGGAAGACTTAACAATAGGCGGGAAACCTAAATTCTTCTAAAACTTTAAGCGGAAATGGTAGTTAAGTCTTCTATTAAGTCTTCTAGTGCATTATATCTTAGAAAAGTAAAGTCTTTCAAAATCCCAAAATCAAATATATTACTAAATCACATACAAAAACTTTTTTAAACTTAAAATAAACTTATAAAGTGTTTAATATATACAAAACTAAACACGCATATGTCAAATTTAGTTTTTGAAAAAAAAATTAAGATACCACAATCTAATCCTAAAAACACATACAATACTACAACATAGTTACCAAACTCTAAACCAAAGATTATCATGACTAACTTACATTCACTCATCAATGTTGAAAACTCTTCAATTTTAGAAAATCTAAATTTACATCAGTATTAGGATTTTTACTAATCAAAATATTTTTTATAAAATTTATAAATTAGTTTTAAGATCTACATCATGAGAAAACTTTTAGGGAAGTCTTCCATGAAAGTTTTTTCACTCGCATGGTTATAATAGAAAATTACAATAATGTTTTTTTTGTTTTGTCATGAGAGGATGTTTGTAATTTCACTAGCCATTTGAGTTAATTTTGCATTTGATTTGAGTTGTGGTACATCTTTGCATTTAAAATCAAGTGTTGAGTCATATTTATATTTGGCAAACCCCTTTGATTTAATAGTCAAATTGTACAAATATAAGTAGTCATTTAATTATATTATTAAATAAAAATATAAGTAAAATAATATGTTAATTTCTAGTGATATGAAAATAAAAATTAAAACTAAAATAATTAACTAAAAGAAAATAATAAAATATGTAATTTTAATACTTAGTGTGATGAAATTTGGTGTAATACTATTCACAAAACACCAAATTTGATAGGATACTATCATTTTTGATGTGTCATTAGAAATTACACTAAATTTGAAGTTTGTTGTCTTATTAGAATTGTCCTAAAACGATAATATAATCTATTTTATGTGGCTAACAACTCCTTTATGTAATATTTCGTATGGAACATGGCAATGAAAATCTATATTTGTAAGGTTTTTTCCAACCATAACACCAAATTTGATGCTGAAATTATACTAAATTTGATGTTAAATTTTATTTTTCATCTCCATCAATCACACTAAATTCTACAACAAAATAATATTTTATATTATTCACTTTATAATTTTTTAGTTTAATACATTAATTATTTATAATTGACTAATTATATTTATCACATTTATTTTTATATTATTTGTTAAAATTTGATAATTTTATCTTTATGTTTCTTTATATATTTTGTTTTATTTTAAATTTGTATACTTATTTATTTATTTTATTTAATATATTAGCTACAATTAAAATTTAATACATTTAAAATGAAAATTATTTTTATTTTCGTACTTGTAATTGATAAGACTCATTTAATTATATCATTAATTGAAAATATAAGTACAATAGTAGTTTATTGTTTATTAATGTGACAATACAAATAAAAATATTTTGATATATTCATATTAACTATAAGTTAAAACTAATTAATAAAGCTAGTCTATCTTTAATTAAACAAAAACAAGAAAATATATTATTTAATATGTAGTGTAATGAAAAGTGTTATACCAAATTCAGTGTAATATTATTCATAGTATATCAAATTTGGTCGGATGGTATTTTTTATTTTTTTATTGAAAATAAAATTATACCAAGATTGATGTTTAAATATCATAAAGAGATGGCTTGGTAGTCTGATTTATTCAACGGAAAACAAACAGTAAAAGGTTAATATCAAGCCATGTAAATTTAAACTTGTAGTACGCCCCTGCGTGTTGGAACAACTACTAACCCATCATATGTGTGGAATAGCATTTCTGCTACAAGAGTTTTATTGCTTTTAGGTATCTGGAACAAGGTTCATTTGAGATATGAAATGAAGGTTTGGAAAGATCCTTCGATCCCTACGGTGCTAACAAGACCAGCTAGACCAGCAGCACCGGTGATGCATCCGTTGATGACTGTCAGTAACTTAATAGATGAAAACCATAAGGAATGAGACAGCTGACGCCTGGCAAATTATATATGTCAAGAAGATATTCCGCTGATTCAGAGTTCCGCCATAAGCCCAACTCATAGGAGAGATACTTTTTGTTGGACCTATACGAAAAATAGACAGTATACGGTAAAATCTGGGTACTGGGTGGACGCAATATCTTGAAATCTAGAGTGGTCAAGGAAATAATTGAACCGAGTATCACAAAATTGCAAGCATTTGCTTGGACAATAAAAGCTCCTCAAAAAATTTGTCATCTTATTTGGCAATTAATAACAGATGCGGTGGCAGTGACACGGAATCTTAACTACCGACATATGAGATGCGATAACTATTGTCCAAGAAGTGGAGAGTCGGATGAATCTGTGACTCATGCGATTTTTGAATGCCCACCAGCACTACAAGTGTGGTCTTTATCAGGATACCGTCTAGTCCAACCATCTTTCGGACGTCGAGCATCTATACAAATATGGACTATCTGTTCTGGAGGAAGGATAGATTTGAGGACTCGTCTCTGCGCAGAGACCCCTACCCATGGATAATATGGTATATATGGAAAGCTTGGAATGATAAACTTTTTAAAGGAATTGATAGAGATCCCTTGGAACTAGTCAGATATGCCGAAAGCGAATGCCATGCCTGGTATACTACAAATGAGTTGGTATCTTTACCGCAACATGAGTCCTCCTAAGAGGACTCTCGAATCCAACGCTTACATAATATATGCATGATCGATGGGTCGTGGACCTCCGACTCGCTATTTAGTGGATGCGGACGGGTATGGAAGGATGAACACGGGAATATGCAATTGATGGGAACGCGGAACTTAGCAAGAAGAGAAGCAGTGTTGCACACGGAGTTCGAGGCATTGAGATGGGCAATGGAATGTATGGTTCAACATTCAGCATGTCAAAACTTTAGAGAAGATTGTAAGGACTTGATTGCAATTCTAAAGAATCTTCAAGAGTGGTCAAGTTTTGCTACTGAACTGGAAGCTATCAAGACGATTCAACTGTTGCTACCGGAATTCAAGATCTCTTATATTCCACGGATGCATAATGGAATAGTCGATTCCTTAGCTAGGACAGCTCGTTCCTTCCATCGTAAACTTCATTATTTTGGTTGTCCTATTCCGGCCTGGTTACCCAGGCCACCTCGACTTTGAGTACTGGAATAACCTTTTGCCGCCAAAAAAAATTTAAACTTGTATTAGGGTTTCGTTTCATTAAAATTTTAAAAATGCTAGATTAGTATAGCTATTATTAGTGTTGGAGAGAATAGCTCACATTGGAAATATGTAACGAACATGAGTAATATATAAGGGAATTGGGCCAATCCACTTATCTCCAATTGGTTTTAAGTTTGAAGTCCATGAAACTTATCATGGTATCAGAGCGGACCTACACCTTGACCCATTAATCCGGCCCGGACAGTGGCGTGATCATCCCATTAACTGATGGCCCAGAGAAGGCTCATTTCCTTCGAGATTTCTAGAGAAATAAAAGCATTGTTTCGGAGAGGGGAATGATGGATTCTGCGAGATTAATGATTATACCCACCATTATCTCGAGAGAGGGTGTTGGAGAAAAGATCCCACATTGGAAATATGTAAGGGACATGAGTAATATATAAGGGACTTGGGCCAATCCACTTATCGCCAATTGGTTTTAATTTGGAAGCCCATGAAACTTATCATGGTATCAGAGCGGGCCCACACCCTAACCCAATAATTCTGCCCAGATAGTGGCCCGATCATCCCACGAATTGATCACCCAAAGAAGGCTTAATTCCTTCGAGATCGCTAGAGAAATAAAGCAGTGTCTCTGAGGGGGTATGATGGATTTTGAGAGATTAATGGTTATATCCACCATTATATCGAGGGAGGGTGTTGGAGAGAAGATCCCACATTGAAAATATGTAAGGGACATGAGTAATATTTAAGGGACTTGGGCCAATCCACTTATCGCCAATTAGTTTTAAGTTGGAAAACCACGAAACTTATCAATTAGTTATAAAGATTTTGAAAAAATCATAAATAATAGGCCATTATACTTATTAGGTTCATGAAATTCTTACAAAATTATATATAGAGAAGACACCGTATAAGCTTACATATATATCATCTTAATAGTTACCAACCATTAGGACAAAGATAGTTATTAGGGCACAAATCAGTACCATCAGTTTTTCTTGCACCATTATTTCTTTTATTTTCTCACTATGTTGGAAGTATAGCTTTCTCTTAAAGTTCAAAAAAATATATTGCTTTCTTACTATTGTGTCATCAAATGTCTTGTGAATGCAAACAATTTCTACACTGGAAATTTACATAAAGTCTAGTATATAATAGGATGTTCAACTTAAATAGTATGATGTCTTTTGGGAAGGAGCCCAAAACCAAATTTATGTGGACTTTGCTTGTTCAGTCAGAAGTAGAAAATATAATACTAATCGGACTTTATAGAGTTGGACATAGACTTGGAAAATCTTAACAATTGGTATCAGAGTGAGATGACGAAAATCTGCAAGAACACCAAAATAATATTCGAATAGGAATATGACATTTCAAGATGAAAAGGGAGGTACATGGCAGAGACTAGTCATAAGATCCTACAAGTTCAGTTGTGGAAAAAAACATTCTCAAGATAACCTTGCGATTAAGGGTAAAAGATGGTGCCAAAATAATTTGCTGGAGAAAACACACAAGATAAGTGTGGTTCTTGATTTGAGGAAGATAATATGAGTTATCAATCCAATTCCCACCTCGGAAGTTTAGACAAGAAATGTCTAATATATAATATGATGTTTAACTCTGATAGTACGAGACCGTTTGGAAAATAACCAAAAAGTAAATCTATGTATGTTTGTCTTTTATATCTAGAGTAGACAATATCGTACTAATCGGACAATAGAGAGTTGGACATGGGATTAAAAATCTTAATTATTATTAAGAAATATGCCCAACTTAAATTAATAGACCATCTCCAGCCCAACAAGAATCATGCACAAAACCAAAAAGGAAAAAAACCTTCAACATTTTGATCAATATATTTACAAAGGCAATTAAAAATTAAGAAATGTAATACACTGATCATGCTATAAATAAAAGGGGTGTTCAAGACAATAAATCATCTGAGAGACAAAGGACCAAACATAAGAACAAAGAGAGAGTTTAAGGGAGAGATCGAGAGAGAAGAAATTTAGGAGAAGAGACACTCTTCGAATCATGTTTCTTGTTTGAACCAAAAACGGTGTGTTTGTCGGATTCACAAATTACATTTTTTTATGGAGGTTTAGGAAATATCATCAATGATATCAAATGAGAAATAGAACATAAGGAGATATTATTTATCGAAGATTCATTACAATGAATGATTAGAAGTAAAGTGAATCTAAGAATCCATAAAATGTCTCTAAGGATATGTTTTTGATATATGAATAGCCAAGAGAATCCTTTGTTAAGGAGAAGTGTCTCGTTATATATACAAGAATGAATCCTAAGAAACCCTAGTGGTCTCATGTAAGTGGGCCTAGTTAATTATCTGATGGGCCTTGTTGGAGGATCAAGATCCATTCCCAACAGTAAGCCCCCCCCCCCAAGTTCGTAGAGAGAGATGAAATCGATCTCCGCAAATTTTACGAATAGGGTTTATGAGACAATGTACGCGGCACATTCATGCCTATGACTTAGGCGAGGTTACTTTGAACTTGTGCCTAGTAGAAGGCAAGTTTACTTCAAACTCGTGCTTAGTAAAAGAAAAGTTTACTGGACTCATGCCTACCGAACGACGTTTTTTTGTAAACTCATGTCTAAAAATAAGCAAGTTGATGCAAACTCGTGCCTAATAATAATCAAGTTCAATTTAAACTTGTGCCTAGTAAAAGATAAGTTTACCGAACTGTTGCCGACCCGAAATCCGCAACCTTTGGCTCAAACTCACTGTCTAGAAGAATGTTGCTTGCTTTGATAACTCTATGTATGCTGTGAGGGATGAAACCATGATGTAAGAAAGCTAATCCTCCCGCAGCTCCAACAGCGATCTTGAGGAATTTGGACCAGTCTAATACCTCTAGGATCCCTGTTTGGTTCCTTAACCAATGGTCTAAGCTTCTGTTGATCATGTACTCATACACAAGAAGCTTCTCTTCACCAAAATAGCAGTATCCAATCAAAGACACCAGATAGGGATGCTTCACTTTCCCTAGAGTCTCCATCTCCGCCATGAACTCTCGGTTTCCCTGCGTTTTGGCATCGCTTAGCTTCTTACCTGCCACTGTTTTTCCACCGGGTATACAGGCTTCGTAAACTGTCCCAAACCCACGGTCTCCTATGATGTCTTCTTACAGAAATGATCAGTTCCTTCCACAATGTCTCCTAAACTTACCTTGAGAAGTGTCTGCTCGAACATAGCCACATTGATGCTTAATGGTTCCCTTGATCTGCTTCCACTTAAGAAATAGAGATTTTGATCAACGAACCCTTTTAAACTGCTTTCCTCATTGCCTCTGGATCATCTCTTTGCTTCACTCTCCTTCTCATAACATATCTGCGCAGAGAGAAAACAGAAGCAGTGACAATGATCATACTCCCAATCACGATGCCTGAAAGTCCCCAAGCACTCAGCAAATTATTTTCATCACTCTTGCAGTCTAAACCAATCACTCTTCCACACAACGATGTGTTCCCAAAGAACAATGCCTTGGAAGGATCCTGACAAACACCATCACTAGGTACTTCCCCTTGTAAACTGTTCTTTGCCAAATTCAAGAACTGTAGATAGGCCAATCCACAGATTTGTGTTGGTATATCTCCAAATATGTTGTTCTCAGACACATCAAGGAACTCCAGCTGCATGAGACTCCCAAGTTCAGAAGGTATTCCTCCGGTGAACGGATTCTGGTGAAAATCCAAGTTAGTCAAGTATGACAAATTCCCCAGTGATCTTAGCAAGCTTCCCATGAAGAAGTTAACGCTGAAGTTTACTGTTTCAACTTTCCACGCCAATGAGCACTTAGCTTATCAAAACTCAAGTCCATGTGCACAACAAGAAAACATGGTATATTCCGATGGAAAAGCAGTTCCTCGGAATATATCGATGCAATTCCGACGATATTCCGAGGAACCATAAATTTTGCGGTTCCTCAGAATTTCGTCGGAAAATACCAACAGCATTCCGAGGAGTACATAATTCGTCGGAAAAAACCGAAGAAATTCCGAGGAAACTATGTTTGTCGGAAAATACCGCCGAAAATCCGAGGATAATTTATAGCCGTTGGGAAATTTGAAAAAATCCGACGGAATTCCGAGGAACATCGTGTGTCTGTTGGAATTTTGTCAGAATTGTCGGCAACATTTCATCTATAAGTACAAGCACCCCCCACCCTCTTCATTCACTCAGTATTATCATTCTCTAACTTACTTTACACATGAAACAGATTAAAAAAACTTGTCTTCTTCAAATTATTATCGTTCATGGATGGATCAACCTCATTTGGATCCTAACATGAGATTGCTTACGAATGAATATCAAAAAGGTATAACTGAATTCATGGGGTTAGTTCAACGACATCCGGAAGCAAAAACGGGTATGTTAAGATGTACTTGCTCTACTTGTAAAAATAAAAAGGTTATAAAAGAGTGGGATGTTTAGACTCATCTATATTTGAAAGGATTTACACGAAGTTACAAAATTCGGTATCATCATGGGGAAACTGATTATGAATATGGTAGTACTAGCGAACCTCATAATGCGTATAGGTTAGAAGAACCAATTAGAACCTCATAATGCGTATAGGTTATCGGAAAATACCGAGGAATACACTTCCTTGGAATATTCTGAGGATCGATGCCCTCTGTATTTTTTGATAACCCTACTCTGTCGGAAAATGTCTGACGAAGTCTCCATCGAAAATCTCCGAGGAAATTCTGAGGAAGTGGTCCTACGATATGTTTCGTCGGAACTTCCTCGGAATAATTTGTTCTCGGTATTCGCTCGGACTGCTTGACGAAATTCCGACGAAATTGTTTTTTCCGACGAACAATTTCGTCGGAATATGCTTATTCCGACGAAACTCCGACGAATTTGTTCGTAGGAATATCGCTGCTTTCTTGTAGTGGTGTGTCAGCTCTTTCAAGTTCCCAAGAGAAGCAGGAACATAACCATACAGCTTATTCTTGGTCAAATTTAGCTTCACCAAGCTACCTAAAAGCCCAAAGCTTTCAGGTATATGTCCATTGTGGTGATTATTTGCCAAGTTCAGTCCATGCAACTAAGGAGGGTGAGTTGTTAGAGACGTCAATTGAAGATAGTGCTGGGAAGCTGAGGAAGAACGACGGAGAAAGTGAGCCGGGGAGGTGGTTGTCGCTTAGGTCAAGGTACAGAAGCTGAGGCAACTAACCGAGCCGACTCCGGAGGAGCCCGTGAGTGAGTTTCCAGAGAGATCAAGCGTCTGAAGCTGTTTCAGGTTACTCAGCTTTGCGATTCCGATAGGAATCTCGCCGGAGAGAGAGTTCTCAGAGAGGCTGAGGTCGGAGAGAAACCGAAGGGAGAAGAGGAAATGAGATACATTTCCTTTTAGAGACGTTGAAGGTAATGATAGAGACTTTACTCTCCCGAAACGGCAAGTTACGCCGACTCAGTTGCACGCGGAGGAAGATGAACGGTTCCATGCAGAGAGAGTTGTTGGGTTCTCGAGGGAAGCTTTGAAGGACAAAAGAGAGTCCAGGTTGAGTCATCAATGGCTGAGGGAACGGAGAAGAAGAGATACAGGAAGGAGAGAGCTAAAAAAGAGGTTCTTTAGAGAGAAAGATCCACCTTTTTCCTAATCCCCAATTTCCCAAGTTTGATTTACTTTGAAGATAGTGCTTCTTGGCCCCCTCCTTCTAGCACCAACTATTTGATCCGAAAACAGTGTGTTTGTCGGATTCATACATTACATTTTTATGGAGGTTTAGGAAATATCATCAATGAAATCAAATGAAAAATAGAACATAAAAAGATATTATTTATCGAAGATTCATTACAATGAATGATTACAAGTAGAGTGAATCTAAGAATTCATAAAATATCTCTAAAGATGTGTTCTTGATATAAGAATACCCAAGAGAATCCTTTGTTAAGGAGAAATGTCTCGTTATACAAGAATGAAGCCTAGGAAACCCTAGTGACCTCATGTAAATGGACCTAGTTAATTGTATAATGGGCCTTGTTGGAGGATCAAGATCCATCCCCAACATTTATGTGGGATAAAGTTTCTTTAATCTATATTATATTTTGTTGTATCTTCGTTTGGTGCCATGTTTTATGCAAGAGAGCACGTAGAGCGTTTTATGTAAATCCTTTGATTAATAATGGAAATTGTGGGAAACATTTCCCACCTGAGACATACCACTTCGAAGTCAAAAACTCAGTGATCAAATTTCGGGTAGAAGAGTTATTTTTCACGAAAACTATCATATAACATCAGATTAGTGTCAAATCTCCTTGATATGAAAGTTATAAACTTATTTCTCCACGAATTAACAATTTCGAATGTATTTCTCTCCGAACCGATATTTTAAAACTTAATTACCCATAGACCATAATTTTAATTGGTTTATTATTAACCAAATAGTTTAAACCAACTAAACTGAACTAAAATTCATTTTAAACATTTTTTGATAAAGAATATTGTTTCTTTTCTTGTTGAAATTTCAAAATAGAGTTTTTTTTGAACTTCAAAGAAGTTTTGTGTTTATACTTTTGTGTTTTCTGAAATTTAAGAGAAAAAAATTCACATCAAGATTTCATTTTTATTAAGTTTAATAAAATCACAATGAACAAATAAGCTTGTTAAGTTTGTGTTTTCTTTTTGAAAATTTGAAAAAAAAAATCAAATTGTGATAAAAATATATGTCAAAAATCTAATTTTATTGAATTTGACGAGAATCAATTTTTTATCAATAAATATTCATAATTTATAAATTTTTATGTTATTGAACAAAATTTGATTTACGTCATAATTCAACAAAACATATATTTTGACATATACTTTTATCAAAATTTAATTTTTTCTTTTAAATTTCATAAACACACAAAAATTTAATAAGCTTCTTTGTTCATTTTAATTTTATTAAATTTTGTAAACATAAAATCTTGATGTAAATTATTTTAATTTAAATTTATAAAAACGCAAAAAAATATAAAAAAATTAGGAAATCTTTTTGAATTAAAAAATATATATTTTGACATTTCAACAAGAAGAGAAACAATATTCTTTAATAAAATTGCTTTAAATGAATTTTCGTTTGGTTTATTCGGTTTAAACTATTTAGTTAATAATAAACCAATTAAAACCATTGGTCTATGGGTAATTAAGTTTTGAACTATCGGTTCAGGAATAAATACATTCAAAATTTTTAATTTGTGGAGAAATAAATTTATAACTTTCTAATCATGGAGATTTGACACTAGATTATAGTTTGGTGGGGATCTGATTCTATATGATAGGTTTCGTGAGGAAATAATTCGTGGACCCTCAAATTTCCTGTGGTAAAGAATTAAGATTCTAACAAAATGAATTCAACGAGGTTAATTTTATTCCCTTTTTTCAGAAAAAAATAGTGTATACTTTTTTGGTTCGTTATAATGTTAAATCATTACTATACCTTTTCTTTAATATTAATCATATGTAATTGAGTAAACCGGGATAAAGATGAGGCGAAATGGAATAGTGACACACCAATGATTTGAAAGGTCGAATCATATCAGAGTTCATAGGTCTACCAATACTTGATCTTTGTCAAATCAAAATATTTATATAACAGCATCAATTAGTTTTAAGATTTTTACATACCATCTAATAAATATTTATAATTTTCATTTCATAACATCTAAAATACTGGTTTGTAGATGAAAAATAGTATAAGCATATAAGTTTTAACTGAATTATCTTCATCACTTTTAATAATGTCTACTATAATTTTTTTTTCTATAAATTAAGGTTTGCCTTCATCACAGAAATAATATTTTCTTGATCTCAGTTTCATTGTGTTATGTTAAAACTATAAATAACACTAATTATCCTTTTTAAATGTTTCTAGCAATTAAAACATGTTTTCGCTATCCATCAGATCGAGTCTCTGGTGTGATTCCTTCAATTTCCCCCATGTGTGTTTCATTCAGCACTGTCAACAGGCCAAGGTAAAGCTTTTTCTAAGTTGGAGTTGATTACTATCGACGCATCTAGTTGGCTTTTGAACTTTTGATGATGGATAGAAACAGCGGCTATGTGTTGCAAGTTTCTTTGTTTATTTGGGAGAGGTTTTTTGTAGCTCCCAAGCTCGAGAATGGTGGTTCAAGGTGACTTCTCTTGCTGCTCGAAAGGTTCAAGTATTGTCGGCATGCCTGATCGTCGGATGTGTGGTTTCTAGTTAATAAGGATTTGTTTTTGAGGGCATGCTTCGGGTGGACTCGTGACAATAACTATAGAATCAGTGTTTTTTCTGTCGAAGATGGTTAACTGCGTATCTCATAGTTTATTGTTTTAGTTGTATGATTGTATCTTTGTTGCTATAGTGTCTCTCTCTTAATTATGTTTAGCCCTGTTTTCTTTGTTTTATCTTTGTATTATATTAAAATATAAAAATATAAATTAGTATAATTTTAACATTTTATCAATATATATATGGCTGGCGATAGTGTAAAGAGAGAAAATTCATTTTCCTTATATTATATATATTGGTTTTAATGATATGCAATTTCAACAATCAGAAGTTAAATTATCTAATTTTTCTCCATAATATTAAATTTTTGTCGGCAATATCTATGGCTACAAACGTCACATTGATGGTCCAAAGGTATTTGACCAATAATTATGAACAGAGTAAAATCACAGTTTTTGAAATTTTTTTTTTTTACAGTTTTGCAATTTTTTTTACAGTTTTGCAATTTGCATGCGTAACGGAAAATCTTTTTAGCCGCAAAGATATATTCGGATTATTACGTTAATCAACACTTTTAGACCAGTTAATGATTTGCTTGGTTCGGTTGAAACTCAAATAAGCGTGACGAAAAATTAATCATTGAAAGGGAGTTTACACTGAACCTAATAGTTATTATCTCACTATAACAACACAAAAATTTAGTATGTGACGAGAAGTTGTAGCCCAATGGTTGGGACGGATCCCCGCCTGCACCCAGGTAGGGGGTTCAATCCACGCTGGAGGGAACTACCTTGCAACGCTCTTGTCACCCACACGGATATGTGCCATGCTTTCGACCCATTTGAAAAACTGGGAGGGGCGTCTATCCGTGGGCATTCCTTCCCCTTGGGGATTAGTCTGAGCCTTCTGGGCCTGGGATACCCCCAGGTTAAACAAAAAAAAAAATTTAGTATGTACTATTTATCAAAAAAAAATTAGTATGTACTATCAAAGATTCATGATGCAGGCATGCATGAAGCATGGATGTTTAAAACATGTTTATAAGATTTTTTTTATTTTTTTTTATCTCCAACCAGCTTTTCTTAGAAAATGAAAAATGTTAGAATTGGTGACCCGAATCTAATAATTCAATTTCACTTAATTTTTTAGGGTCGGCGAGCTATTACTCCACGAGAACTATCATATAGCATCAGATCTTCACCAAACTATGATCTAGTGTCAAAATCTCCATGATTTGAAAATTATAAACTTATTTTTCCATGAATTAACAATTTCAAATGTATTTTAATTGTAACATCAGTTTTTTTATATCTACAAATTTTAGAAATTATGTTTAGTTATATTTTTTAATAATTATTAAAAAAATATCAATTATATATATATATATATATATTAAAAAATTTAATTAAAAACAAATCAAATTTTTTATTTTACTTATTTTATGTTTAACTAAATTAAAATTTGTATTCGAATATTAGTATGAAAATAATAAAATCTAGAATACTAACAAAATTGTATTTTTAAATAGAATTTAAACTAAAAATTTTATTGTTGCACCTAGTAAATATAATAACTTATGGAGAAAAAATTTTGGTAGCGATTTCAATGGCTTAACTCACCTGAAATTGTATCGTTTACAAAAATGAAACACAAATCTCGAGAAAACAATTATGTATATGCCGTACCAATTTTTTAAAAGTACATATAACAAATTTCTATTTCATCTCAGAAAGGAGATAGAATAATTTCGGTTCGAACAACAATTTTCCAGAGAAACGTTGTTTTGGAAGATTTTTATGAAACAAATCATTTTTACAAAAAAAGAAAAAAATATTCCGCAAAACTAACTTTGGAAAGTTTTGAAGGAAAAACACCCAATTTTGGGTAGACGAGCTATTTACCCACGAGAACTATCATATAGCATCAGAACCACACCAAACTATGACCTAGTGTCAAATCTCTATGATTTGAAAGTTATAAACGTATTTCTCCACGAATTAACAATTTTGTATGTATTTCTCCCCGAAGCGATAATTCGAAACTTAATTACCCATAAACCATGGTTTTAATTGGTTTATTATTAACCAAATAGTTTAAACCGGCTAAACCAAACCAAAATTCATTTTAAACAATTTTATTCAAAGAATATTGTTTTTCTTCTTGTTGAAATTTCAAAATATATATTTTTTGAATTCAAAAAAACTTTCCTATTTTTTTTATATTTTGCGTTTAAAAAAGAAAAATTAATCCAGATTTTATGTTTACAAAATTTAATAAAATTACAATGAAAAATAAGCTTATTAATTTTTGTGTTTTTTTTGAAATATGAAAGCAAAAATTAAATTTTGATAAAAATATATATCAAAAGTCTATGTTTTTTTTTTTGAATTTTGATGTATATCAATTTTTTATCAATAACATAAAAGTTTTAAAATTAAATTTTGATAAAGGTATATGTTAAAAATCTATGTTTTGTTATTGATAAAAATATTGATTTACGTTAAAATTCAACAAAATATAGATTTTTGACATATACTTTTATCAAATTTTAATTTTTGCTTTTAAATTTTAAAAACACACAAAAACTTAATAAGCTTATTTGTTCATTGTAATTTTATTAATTTTTTAAACATAAAATATTGATGTAAAATTTTTTTTTTATTTTTTTAAAACGCAAAATATAAAAAAATTTAGGAAGCTTTTTTGAATTCAAAAAATATATATTTTGAAATTTCAACAAAAAGAGAAACAATATTCTTTAATAAAATTGTTTAAATGATTTTGGTTTGATTTAGCCGGTTTAAACTATTTGGTTAATAATAAACTAATTAAAATCATGGTCTATATGTAATTAAGTTTCGAAGTATCGGTTCAGGAAGAAATACATTCATAATTGTTAATTCGTGGAGAAATACGTTTATAACTTTCAAATCATGGAAATTTGACACTAGGTCATAGTTTCGTGGGGATCTGATGCTATATGATAGTTCTTGTGGGGAAATAACTCGTCCACCCCAAAAATTTTCATAAAACAAATGATAACAATTTTACAAAAAACTTCCGTAAAACTAACTTCGAAAGGCTTTTACGTAAAACAAATCAAAGCAGTTTTACAAAACAAATTTCTGTAAAACTAACTTCAAAATTTTTTTAAGTAAAGCCTTTCGTAAGACAAATCAAAATAGTTTTTACGAAACAAACTTCCATAAAACTAACTTTGATAACTTTTTAAGGAAAACCTTTTCGTTAAACAAATCAAAGTTCTTGGTGGCTTTTAGTCTAGCGAACCTAAGTTAGACTTTTTTTCCCGCCATTCCTTGTTTCTCTATCGAGTGCATCCACTTACTAGACAAACGTTGCGAGAAAGCAGTACGATCTCTTGTACAAAACTTTGTAAATTGAACTATGTTCGGCTTGCTTTTTGAAAGGGGTGCTTAGGCAACATTTCACAAGGTTTAGTTCGAAATCTTTAAAAACAATTTTACATCTTTTGTGCCTTGTGCATTTGTTGTGATTATAGTGGAAACTCCGATTTTCCGAAAAACTTATGTTTTTGTTTTACAAATCTTGATTGTGGAAATTTGGCTCCCACAAATAATATAGACTTTTTCATAATTATGCTTTTTTATAATTTTAGAACTTGTTCTACAACTAATTTATTTAAACTGAAATTCGCAATTCTTAGGATCTATCTTAAAAATAGTTTTGGTAATATTTAAAATTTCAAGAATGTTGGTATTTCGATTTGATTCCAATAAAAAAACCAGGCTGGGCCCCGTCTTTAGCTTTGATGGGCCATAACGAGGTTTATGACAGCCCGGTTGGTGAATCATGCATGCAGTATATATACATGAGTTCTTGAGTAAATTAGGTCAACTGAAAGCTGCAGTAAAGGCAAAACACACAAGTAAAACACATCAAGAACTAACATGCAAAAAAACATGACAAAAAGAGACAACAACATAATCGATTAAATAGCTTAGACATAAGTTAATTTGTATCTATCCTAGTTGGTGTATTCTCTTGCTTTGAGTTTCTATTTCTTGTGTAACCTAAACTGTACAGCATCACAAGTTACGTGATGTCCGTAGTCTCTTAATCTAGTGAAATTTAGGAGCATGAGTGCTCCCGTGAGACGTACTGAGTAGAGTCAGAAACTTGTTAAATTCTCCGTGCCTTTTACTTCAATTTTGATCTGGTATAAACGTTACTTGAACAAAAGAAACAATCATTGGTCAATAATCTCTAAAAGTGGAAAAGAGCTTTTGAGTTCTTGGATTGTTTGAATTAGAGACACATATCAGAGGAGAAGTCAGATCTACATGTTTGGATTAAAGACACATCTCGGTGGAAAACCGTGGAAAGCCAGGCCAGAGAGTAGGTTTGGAAGGTCCAAAGCACGCCTCAGAAGAAACAAAAAAAAGAAAGGATGCTTCCTCAGCGGTAAATAAGGACATTGGAAGCGTGAACGTACTGATAAGAGAACACACAAACCAACTTACTTTGTGAATATTGTGGAAAATCCAAAACAGCCTATGGTGCTAATATTTAGCACCCATGACACCAACGGAGAATGGCAGATGGACTAAGGGAAATCTTTCCACATCACATCTACAAACAGTTTCTATTTGACTTAGAAGAGTTCGATGGAGGGAAGGTTATCATGGTAAACAACACTCACAAAAACATCAAAGGGATTGGAAAGATCAAGTTAATTAATTCGGATGGGTCTAGAGAGGTACTCACATGAGTGAGATACATGTCCAACATGAGCAGAAACCTAATATCATACAATATGTTAGAGACTTCAGGATGCCCATATGAGGGTCGAGACTTGATAGTTCAGGTCTACAAATGTGATGAAAAGATAACTTCAGGGATATACCATCAAGGACTCTACTATTTACAAGGAATCATTGCTAAGAGAGAAGTGAACTTGTCAAAGGCTGAAAAGAATCTGACTACCTATGGCATTCATGGCTGGGCCATATGAGCGTGAAAAATATGCCAGACTTGGTCAAACATATATACTTGTCAGAGAAGGTGGTGGATAAGTTAGAATTTTGTGAGGAATGTGTGATTGGCGAATCACATAAGTTGAGTTTTCCATCAAAAAAACACATGACCAAAAGAAAACTGGATTACATGCATTCAGACTTATGGGGAGCACCTTATACACGAGAGAGCTTGGGAGGAAGAAAGTATAGTATATCCTTCATTGATGACTATTCTAAGAAAGTATGGATTAACTTCTTGAAAACAAAGGATGACGTGTTTTTGAAGTTCAAAGAATGAAGAGTAGCAAGTAAGAAGCAAACTGAAATAAGGATCAAATGTTTGAGAACAAACAATGGGTTGGAGTTATGTAATAAATATTTTGATAACTACTGAAGGAGCTTGTATTAATACACACATGACCTGCACCTATACACCTCAATATAATGGAGTCTCAACAAGGATAAATGAACCATAATATACGAGGTGAGGCGTATGTTTGTAGAGGTTGGATTGGATCAAAATTTATGAGAAGAAGCAATTTTTACAGATGTTTATCTCATTAACAGGTTCCCAAACTCATGTATAAAGTTTTTACCAGAGCAATTCTGAACTGGATCAAAACCAGACTTGCATCATCTGAGAAGGTTTGGAAGTTCTGCTAATGTGCACGTAACCGTGGAGAAAACTGGACCAAAGGCCATATAATGAGTTTTCAAAGGATATCCATTTGGCACAAAAGGGTACCGAGTGTGGATAACACAAGAAAGAAGATGCAGAACTAGCATGCAAGTTGTGTTCAATGAAGATGAAATATATAGGTACATTAGGAAACAAAGATGAAGTTTAAACAGTCCATATTCTGGAAGAATCTGTTCATAAAAAAAAGAAAATGAAGGTAAATGTGTCATTTTAATAATGATTTGATAATGGATCCCACTTATTCCATTCAAGTGGCACAAAGAAATCAGATGAAGGTAGACAATATTTATCTTCTTCTTCAGAAAGCTTAGAAAGTTTAGATGAATCAGACAAAAGAACTGAGGCATAAGGTTCTGAGTCTGAACAATCCTTTGACGACTATGTATTAGCTCGTGATAGAGAAAAAGAAGAAACATGAAACCCCCATCTAGGTATGAGGATGAGAACATCGTAGCTTATTCTCTAGTAATTGCAAAAGGATTTGGAAATTGAGGAACCCAATAACTATGAGAAGTAGAGAAATGAAGCACTAGGACAAAGCTTTAAATGAAGAAATAGATTCTCACAAGAAAATAGAAAATGGGATATGACTGAAGCACCAGGGAAACATAAACAAATAGGTTGCAGATTGATATTCAAGCTGAAACCAGGTATCCCAGAGATTAAACCAGAGGGACACTAAGCAAGACTAGTAGATCTATGCATATAATTGGATTTCAAGCAAGACAATATCATGCTACATTGCGATTCTCAAAACACCCTAGGACTAGCAAAGAACCTTGTTCACAACGAAAGAACCGAAAACATAGACACCAAGTTCTATTTCATCTGGGATCTAGTTGCAGCAAGTGATATCAACCTAAACAAGATTCATATTACGGTAAATTCAAAATATTTTCCTAACTAAAATCGTACCTGGTCAGAAGTTCCAGCTTTGATGTGAGATTTAGAACATCCACTAATGATGAATGAGACGCTCCAGGTAACTCGAGTTGTCTATATTGTTATCCTTGTATATCAGAAACAACGATTATAGATTGTGAATGAAGATGTTATTAGAACGTAAAGGGTAGCAATATATAGTGCTGAGGTATGTGCACTAGGTTAAAGCTAATTACAAGAAAATCTTTTCCATATATACTTGATATACCCCCTCAAGATGGAGGTACCCTTGTAACTCCAATCTTATTTGTTGTTTGTAGGTGTTGTTGCCGAGTTAGAGGTTTTGTGAGAGAGTCTGCGAGTTGGTCTTTTGTAGAGATGTGTGAGACTCTGAGGACTCCAGTCTGAATTAGGTTTCAAATAAAGTGATAATCAATTGCTAGATGCTTCATACATGAGTGGAATAAAGGATTAGCACATAGGTAAGTAGCCCCGACATTGTCGCAGTATATTGCCAGAGCTGCGGGGTAGCTGAATGTCGAGTTCTGTAAGCAAAGAGCACAACCACTGAACTTCAGATGTTCTTTTTGTGACAGCCATGTACTCTGCTTCAGTCAAGGAACGCACAACTCCTTTATGTTTCTTCAACGACCACGAGATATGAGTTGAGCTAAGATAAATGAAATAGGCGTTAGTTGAGCATACTCATCACTATCGCCAGCCTGCTCAGCATCAGTGTAGGTGTGTAGCAACAATGGAGATCCTTTCTTCATATGAATTCCATGAGTTGTTGTACATGCCAAGTAGTGTAAGACCTTCTTAACAGCTTGCCAATGTTCTGTCGTCGGTCGATGCATATACTTAGACAGCTGGTTTACTTGGACGAGATGTCAGGACCAGTGAAGGCAAGGTATTGTAGACTTCCCACTGTTGATCTATATTATATCACATTAGATAGAGGTTCACTACCATGGAGAGTAAGTTTCGGAGATGTCTGCATCGTTGTAGAGATCGGTTTAGCATCTATCATATTGGTCTTACCAAGTAAGTTCAAAATATACTTCCTTCGCTTAGATGTAAACCGTTTGTTGATCTTGATACTTCAATGCCAAGGAAGTAGTGCAAATCCACTAGGTCTTTGATCGAAAATATTTGTGCAAGAGACTGAAGAACCTTATTGACCCTGTCAATGCTGTTTCCTGTGACAATTATGTCGTCTACATACATCGAGATATATGTAGAACATGTCCCGTCTTGTGAGTGAACAGAGAAGTATCAGACAACGAGTTTTGAAAACCCATAGCAGTGCTGCTTCAAGGCTATAAACCAGGCATGCAGAGCCTGTTTCAAACCGTAGATGGGTTTCTAAAGCTTGCAAACGTAGTTAGGTAGATCCGCATCGACAAACCCGAGTGGTTAACTCATGTAAACCTCCTCCTCCAATTCACCTTGAAGATACACGTTATTTACGTCAAGCTGTTTCAAAGGTCATCTCATGTTCACTGCAATGTCAAGAACTAGCCGAATGGTGGTGCTTTTAATTATCGGACTGAAAGTTTCATTGTACTCAACGCTATATTGCTGAGTAGAACCTCTACCGGTGAGCCTAGCTTTTGGACGCTCAACCTCTCCATTCGGGAGATACTTTGTATAGAGTATATCCAACGACAGCTAACAAGATTTTGCGTAGTATCTAGAGGAACCAAATCCCAAGTCTGGTGCTTGAGTTGACCATCATACTCTATAGACATTTCCTTAGGACACCATTCATCTTTTAAAGCTTGGTTTAGGGTTCTTGGTTCAGGTGTGGGTAAAACTTGGTGGCGGCTAAAAGGCTGAATTTGGTGTTTAGTTGGACAATTTTGTTTTTGCTTCTAGTTTGCATTCAATGCAGGTTTTGTGGTGGTTCAATGGTCGTTGGTTGAGGGTTTGCAGGAGGATTTGGAATAGTTGGTAACGAAGGTTGGATTTGTGTGATAGTACTTGGGCTTGGATGTGGGTTTGTATTTGGTTGGTTTTGTGGATTTTGTGTGACTATGGGCTGGGAGTTTTGAGTATAGCCCATGGGTGTCGACCCATTTTTATTTGGAGCAGTGATCTCAGAAGAAGATGAAAAAGAATAATTATCAGGACCAAGATTAGAAGACGATACCTCATCGACGGTGGTGATTGTTGAGCAGTAGACAAAAGTTAGTGAGGGATTGACAACGGGGAGGAAATTCGTCGGAGATGTGTGTTGATTGAAAGGGAGATAATTCACTGTTGGTGGTTCTAGTGAACAGAGAAGACCCTCATCTTCATAAGATCATTGTTGTTGTTGTTGGATCTCAGAGAAAGGGAACAAATATTCAGTGAATTGGACATGGAGGGAGATATAAATTCGTCCAGTAAGCATATGCAGACAGAAATATGCACTTTGAGTTGTGGAATACCCGACCAACACGCAAGACTTGGAGCGGTCATCTAACTTGTGACTGGCATACGGAGCCAAGGAAAACAGAGACATCCAAATACCTGGAGTCCACTGTAATTCGGTGTTGTCTGAAAATATCTTTTGTATGGAGATTGATGATCAAGAATTGGAGTGGGTTGATGGTTAATGAAGAACACCACTGTTTGCAAACACAAAAGGCCATAACTCCTTCGGTATTGATGCCTGAGAGAGAAAAGTCAACCCAGTTTCAACGATGTGTCTATGTTTCCTCTCTGCAAGACCATTATCCTCCGGTGTGTGTGGAGGCGAAGTTAGAAGAGAAATTCCTTGTTCCCTCAGGTATGATCTCACCGTCGTTATCTGAAAATAGTGTTCCAATTTCGGAATGGAAACGATTATCGACCAACTCCTTATAGGATAAAAATATCTCTTTGACATGTGATGGTTGTTTCATTGGATAAGCCTAAGAATATTTAGCATGGTGATCAACAAGAAGTAAGTAATAGTTGTAGTGATCAGTAGATAGAATGGGAGATGGCCAGACATCACTAAAAATGATTTCTAAAGGTATTCAAGAAGTAATGCTCGAAGTGTAGAAAGGTAACTTGTGACTTTTATTAAGCAAACAATCTTAGCAAGACAAGAACTTAGAAGAAATATTAAAAACCGGAAATTGAAAATATGAGACTGTTTCTTTAGAATAGAAAGAGAGGGATGATCTAGACGAGAATACCAAAAAGATAATGTAGCCTTAGGTGATGGTGATGAGAAGAGGGCTGTTGGTGAGGAAGTGATAGTCGTCCATTGATAGAGTTGATCTTTAATGCTGCCTCAGATTAATAGGATCCCCGTTCTCAGATCCTTCACCTGAAAAGATATGGGAAAGAATTCCACATACAATTTGTTAGTGTCGTAGACGATGCACATATATTAAGTTCTTATGTATGTTAGGAACATAAGATATTATC
The DNA here is from genome assembly GCA_905132765.1 of Moricandia arvensis. NCBI lineage: Eukaryota > Viridiplantae > Streptophyta > Magnoliopsida > Brassicales > Brassicaceae > Moricandia > Moricandia arvensis. Next base: position 54,229 of record CAJHQP010003062.1, read on the forward strand.
CAAAGTGTGAGGTTTTGTCTTAAAAGGAAATGTGGTTGAACCCATATGTATAATCAACTTGTTTGATCCATCAACTATGACCACAGCCTCACCTCCTTTGTATGGTTGATGCAGGGACAGGTTTTGGGGGTCATATGTTATGTGATGATTCACCCCACTGTCGAGGAACCTAACTACAACAAAACTCGCCATTTACTAGGAAATTTTACTAGGAAATTATTTTCTCGTAAATTTACTACGAGTTTACTTCGGTTTTACGAGGAAAACGAGTATCCTCGTAAATTCTTCGTAAACCTACGAGAAAAAGGTTTCCTCGTAAAGCCGTAGTCAATTTACGAGGAAACTACGTGGCAAAAGAGCATTTCCTCGTAATTCCGTAGTAAAAGTTTTTCTCGAAAACTACTAGTAAAAAATTACTACGAAATTAAGAGGAAAAGTTCTTTTACTTCAAATTAGCGAGGAACTGGCTAGCAAATATCTATTTTAAATCTAAAACGTGTTTTGTACCTACTTTTCCTCCCAATTTCCTAGTACATATTCAGATTCGAAAATTTCTATAAATACCACCATTTGTGATTCATTTCAAACACACCAAAAAAAATCAGCTATAAGCTTGATCAAAGAAAAAAAAATGTCCGGTCCGGGAAATATTTTTGAGTTGCGGAAGTGGATATATTCACACAGAGATAATAACGGGAGAGTGACGAAAGAATTTCTCGAAGGGTTGGAGACGTTTATGCATCAAGCAGATTTTACACCACTCACGCAGGAAAGTGGTAAGATGTTATGTCCTTCCGGAAATGCTGCAATACAAAATTAGGCCCTCGTGAAAATGTTTGGAAGCATTTAATAAATAGAGGTTTCATGTCATATTATTATATTGGTATCAACATGGAGAAGATGCTAGTTGTAGGAATGAAGCTAGCAGTAGTAATAGCAATTTTGAGGTTGAATCGGTTAATCATTTGTTTAATGAAAATAGCTATCATCACTAGGAGGAACAAATGGAGATTGTGATAGGGTTCATGATATGGTAGGTGATGCATCTGTAACTCATGATGATGATGAAGTTGAAGAACCTAACTTAGATGCAAAAAAGTTTATGAAATGTTAGAAGCTGTGAATGAGCCAATTTACAGTGGTTATAGAGAATGTCTGTCTAAATTGTTGTTGGCTACTAGAATGATGAGTATTAAAACCGATCACAATCTACCTGAAAATTGTATGGATGCATGGGCAGACTTGTTTAAATATTATTTGCCAGAAGACAATGTGTCTGTTGAATCGTATTATGAGATTCAGAAATTGGTATATAGTCTTGGATTGCCCTCGGAGATGATAGACGTTTGCATCGACAACTGCATGATTTACTGGGGAGATGATGAGAAGTTAGAAGTTGTCGATTTTGTAAGAAGCCACGATTCAAACCGCAAGGTCGAGGGCGTAATAGGGTACAGTAACCAAAGGATGTGGTACCTACCAATCACAGCCAGATTGAAAAGATTGTACCAATCTGAGGAGACTGCTGGAGGGATGAAATGGCACGCCGAGCATACTCAGACGGATGGAGAGATGACTCATCCATCATATGCAAGAGCTTGGAAACATTTTAACAATGTACATCCACATTTCGCTAGCAATAGCCGGAATGTGTATCTTGGATTATGCACTGATGGATTTAGTCCATTTGGAATGTCAGGGAGACAATATTCATTGTGGCCAGTTTTTCTTACACCGTACAACCTGCCACCGGAGATGTGCATGCGACGAGAGTTTCTATTCTTGACCATATTAGTACCTGGTCCAAAGCATCCAAAAAGATCTCTCGACGTTTTTATACAACAACTGATAAAAGAGTTTAAAGATTTGTGGTCAACAGGGGTGAGGACATATGATTGTTCAACGAAAACAAATTTTCCTATGCGAGCGATGCTTTTGTGGACCATAAGTGACTTTCCTGCATATGGGATTTTGTCTGGATGGACTACACATGGGAGATTAGCTTGTCCATATTGTAATGAAATGACAGATGCGTTTCAGTTGAAGAATGGTAGGAAGACTACTTGGTTCAATTGTCACCGTCGATTTCTTCCCGTTTACCACCCATAACGAAGAAACAAGACATTGTTCAGGCACAAAAGGGTTGTCAGAGACACTCCTCCTCCATACTTAACTGGAGAACAAATCGAAGCGCAAATCGATTACTACGGTGCTCTAGAAACAGCTCCTCGTGGTGGGAATTGGCATGTTCCCAGTGATATGCATGATTCTTATGGTGTGCAGCACAATTGGTACAAAAAGAGTATATTTTGGGAATTGCCATATTGGAAAGATCTTCTTTTGCGCCACAACCTCGATGTGATTAACATAGAGAAGAGATTTTTTTGAGAACATCGTAAACATTATATTGAATGTCCCAGGGAAGACGAAAGACAACGTTAAATCGATGGTTGGACTTACCCGATATCTGCTCAAAGAGTGAGCTACATATAAAAAGCAATGGGCAAGTTCCAGTTCTGATATTCAGACTGTCATCAGAAAAAAGTATGCGTTGTTCAACTGGGTGGCTTCAGAAGTGAAGTTCCCTGATGGGTATGTTTCAAATCTCTCAAGATGTGTTGAGAAAGGGCAAAATTTCTCCGGGATGAAGAGCCATGATTGTCATGTCTTTATGCAGCGACTACTTCCCTTTGCATTTGCGGAGCTACTACCTACAAAAGTACATGAAGCACTTCCAGGTAATTAATATAAACGACGCAAACATTAATTTATTTCTTATATATATATATATATATATATACTAATGTGTTTAATTTTTTTGTTTCTGTAATATATAAGGAATTGGGGCATTTTTTAGGGATCTGAGCACCCGCACTCTTAAGGAGGAAGTTGTCCAACAACTTCATGAAAACATCCCCATCTTAATGTGCAACTTGAAGAAACTATTTCCGCCTGCTTTTTTTTGACGTCATGGAACACCTAGTTGTCCACCTCCCGTATGAGGCATTACTTCGTGGACATGTGCATTATGGATGGATGTATCAGTATGAAAGGGCCATGAAAACTTTGAAAGGAAAAGCCAAAAACCTAGCAAAAGTTGAAGGTTCTATTGTTGCGGGAAGTTTGACGGAAGAAACATCACATTTCACATCATACTACTTTGCACCGAAAGTCCGTACAAGGAAACGAGTTCCAAGAAGATATGATGATGGTGGTGTCGTGCCGACATATATGGAAGAAGATGTTCCAGACATCTTTTATCAAATTGAGCGATTGGGTGGGAAATTGAAAGAGGTTTGGTAATCGAGTGATGAAGACGTCTATAGTGCACACCTTTATATTCTTCTCAATTGCGAGCATCCATTGATTGGTTATTTTGAAAGGTAAACATATAAACATACACACATATATATATATATATATATTCAATTGATTAAATAACATAACATAATTTTACAGCCAATTTGTGACTCAAGTCGAAGAAGCATTATCTGGTATATCGACAACTGAGTTAGACAAAAGGAAAGATCAACACTTTATCAAGTGTTGAGGAAACATGTATTTATTATAACTTAAATTTTATGCATACATTACCACAAAGTAAGTCTGATGTGTAGTTCTACTACTTTTTTTGCAGGTTGATTAAGACGATCCTGAGTATCCCGCATGGTTTAGGGAATTACTTCAAGGTCCAGTTGCAAAGGTCACTACATCATTGATGTATTTCACCCGAGGCTATACTTTCCATACCTATGACTATGGTAGACACCGGGCGACAAGTAATTATGGAATATGTGTGAAGGCGAAACAGATTTCTACGGGATATTGCAGGAGATTTATGAACTTCAATTCCCAGGAATGAGTTTGAAATGCGCTATCTTCAAGTGTGAGTGGTACGACCCCGTCGTTAACAGAGGTGTTCGGATACAAGAACGGTGTAGTTGATGTCAATGGTGGACGAAGGCACAACAAATTATTTTTTGACATACATGTTCTGAGTACTAATTTCTACGTTGTCTTTATTTTGCAGGTACAACAAATTCGAGTCTTTCATATTAGCTTCCCAAGCAGATCAAGTTTACTTCATTCCATACCCTCGGATTACTACCTCGGGAATAAACTGGTTAGCTGTTATCAAAGTTACACCTCGAGGACGAATAATCGTTGTGGAGAAGAACCACCATTACAAGAAGAAAATACCAATGAAATCGAGGAACCTGAAGCAGAAATTGATGACATCCTACTCATTGATCCGCATAATCGTGAATACGAAGATGTTCCTGATCACTCAACGGACGACGGTGTTGAGGACGAGTTTTACGAATATGATGATGTTTCTACAGATTCTGAGAATGTATCTGAATGAATTATGTATGTTTTATAATTTTGTTTAATCACAAAAACGAATTTGAATTATGTATGTTTTAAGTTTGTTTAATCACAAAAATAAATTTGAATTTGGGGTTTAGGTGTAGAAGAGGTTTGGAGTTTGGTTGTAGAAGATGTTATAAGTTAAGGAAGTTTTGGTTTGGGGTTTGGGGTTTCAATTTTAGGGATTTACAAACCCTTTCCTAGTAAAACCCTAGTAAAAGAATATACGGGACTCGCTTTTTCCTCGTAAAATCAATTTTCCTCGTAAAGCCCTAGTAACAGGTTTACTAGGACTTTACGAGGAAACATAAATGTGGGACTCGCTGTTTCCTCATAAAGTCCTAGTAAAGGGAAACGCGGGACTCGCTATTTCCTCGCAAGCTTACTAGGATCTTACGAGGAAACTAATTTCCTTATATAAACTCGAGCCATCCGATTTCTCTCATTTGTAGCAATCTTCTCTCAAAATCCTCTTAAGGTACTCTCTAACTCCTAGTTAAGTGATTAGATTAGGGAATTTAGATTAGGTGGTTAGTTTAGGGAATTTAGATTAGGTGGTTAGTTTAGGGAATTTAGATTAGGTTGGTTTACTTTTTTAACTGTTTTTTAAATGATACGGGAATTAATGTTTAATTTTTTTTAAAAAAAATTTAGATGCCTAGACATGACAAGGTTGCTAGGGCTCAGAGGTCGTCTCATCAGGGGAGTACTCATTACGGAGATCTTTTCGGTCGTGAGCTTGGCGGATTATCTTCTTCAGCTCCCGCTTCTACGATTCTGGATGACGGAAGTGTTCCCGAGACTCAGTTCCCACCTCCTCCTCCACCGGCCGCCGGGGTTCATCCCGATTTGGAGGTGCTGCCAACCGCTCCATTTGCGGTGTACACGGTCGAGGACATTATGACAGCTCCAGGCAGAGTAGGGCTACCTGAGTTAGATCCTTTCCAACGAGACGGCCACAACATATTCTGGTATGTTTCATTTTTTTTAAATGTTTTTTAATTTATTTCTTAATTAACCAAAAATTAACAAATTTAATTAATACTTTTTTTTGTTTTTTGTTCAGGTTTAATGTTGACGGGAGTGTCGCTCAGAGCGTCATCGATTGTATCAAGGAATACTTTCCCGATCCATCTCTAAACTGGAAAATGACGGCCAGCCACACCAAAAAAATATGGTTCAAAATACAAATTTGTAGGAATAAAGCATGAATTTTTTTTCTTTTGTAACTTAATAATGCATGAGTGTTTTGGATTAAAACTGTGTCTAAAGTAACGTACAATATTTTTTGAAAAAGGAATACAACTTAATTTTAATAATATGGAAAATTTGCTAATGAATAAATTAGAAGAATATCCACTATTCTCAATTTATATTTTCTTTACAAAAGAATAGATAATTAGTTTAATACCTTACAATGTAAAATATGTGAACTCCTTGTCTCTTGTCTATATGTTGATGTAGCCAACTCAAGTCCGAAACTTAAACATTTTCAATGATTGCTCTTGACTGGCTTACAGCTCGGGCTTTGATAATGACTGTTAAAACATTGTCAATAAGCATCTTCAATTATTCCGATGAACTGAAATAATTGTGTTGAGCTCAAAAAGCATAATAACATTTTAAAACTGAGGTTACAGTTCAGTGACAGAATTAACTACAGTTATTTTTTTGCTAAAACGTTAATATCATTAAAATGAAGAGAGGAGTTTACAAAAGTTGCAATCCTAGAGACTACACTTTCGAGGCAAAAAAAAAAAACAAGAAAGCATTAAAGAGAGTAAAAATAGAGAAATTTAGGATCATATTCAATTATTAATAGTAGAAAAAAGGAAGGGCTATGATATATTACATATGATGTTGATTTTAGACAAAATTGTCCTGCATATAGAAAAGTGTAACATGCCGTTTCATGTTTTTATTTCTAGAAAACCTGTATTGAACACTATTAACTGGAGAACGTCATTGATTTTGCAAATCTAAAGGGACACGTTATTGTCGATGTGGGAAAATGTAATCGTAGCCGCTTGGTTTTGCTTATAAAGGGTAATCTCAGACAATAAGTTGTGATTAGAACTTCATTAGCTGTAATTTATATACATGAGATCTATTTAAATCGGTCACTATGTTTCTGCAATTTTTTTCCAAGATAGTTTATAGGTTTGTGGGAGGCGGAACATATGTATTATGTATCTCCTAAGACTATTACTATATTAGTCATTTTGATAGAATAGAACCAGTGAATAACACACTGATGTTTATTCTGAATCTTATATAGTTTTGTTGTTATTTTTGTTCAAATAACAATATGTTGACATGGTTTATTTACTGATGTATATGCTAATTAAATTCGTAATGGCATAGTTGTATTGCTCGTTTTATTGCAGTCAACCATGTATTATACCATCTGACCCAATAGTATAGTATGATCTATATACATATGTGCTTCCACGAATGTGCTTGATGGTGTGAACATTTACATATGAGTCACTTGCAATTGCAGCGAAGACATATGTAGTTGCAGCCTTCTCGACCTCCCACCAACTCCTGTAATTACATATTGGATGGAATTCCTATGTTTTTTCTATACTCATATGCTACTTATAAGTTATCTGTTTTTTAAGCTTTGCGACTAATATCCCCTTTTTACTGTAGTGAGCAGTTCAATTTGTGTACTATTTCAGAAGTTATGTATGGTTAAGTACAATACTAATGGCTTATTTATTGGTTGTTATTCAATTATAATATACTATTAATATATATATATATGATATATATATATATATATATATATATATATTAAGTTATGTTATTTTCATAGTATAACATGTTATCCCCTTCATCACTCTTCTTCTTTTCTTTTTCTCTTCATCATCCTTATCTTTTCCTTTCCTCCCTCATTCCCTCTTCATTTTTTTTGCTTGAGTTGATGACATGTGTGTTTTAATTGTTCTAGCAGGGTATAAATATCCTAAACAAATCACTATCAAATTAACTCTAGTCTTTAACACACAAATAGTACTCTTGCCAAAAGAGATCAAGTGTAGTACTTAGGGATCAAATCCACAGAGAGCAATAACACACAATAGATTTTTTATTCCTAAAGATTAAGGTAGGTAAATATATATATATATATATATATATATATAGGTTGACAAATAATCAATTAAGGAAATATTCATTTTCAAGAATTAGATATGCAATATGGAAATATGCTAATAATGCAAATATGGAAATAATGCAAATATGAAAATATTCTAATAAACTAACTTGATACAAATGTTAATATGCTAGATGCCTCTTCCATAGCAATACCACGGTACTCGATCATCTCTTCTCCTCTGTAGTCTTCTTCGTACTCGGGGTGGGCCGTGTTGTAATCACCATCTGTGTTGTAGGCGTTGATCGATTCTGGAGTGTGAGTGTCGATCGATAACAAACGGTGGGTATCAACCGATAGCTGAATTGCATGCGTGTCGATCGATAGACTGGGCTGGGTGTCGATCGATGCTCCATCTTCCGACTCTTCATCGAAGTCATAATCACAGAAACATGTGGCCACAAGCTCTATATTATCACACAGTTCAATCATAATAGCCTTGTTCTTATTCTTGATAGGTTCATAGAAACTATTTTGATCAATTAGAGATATATACAACATGTTTAACTTCATATCGCAGATAGCTCCCAAAGTAGCCATGAATGTCCTTCCAAGTAATAATGAAGAGTTTAAATCTATCATGATGTCCAACACATGGAAGTCTACTGGCACTAGGGTGTTGTTAATCTGCACTGGAACATCTTTTACCATCCCTCCTAAATTCACTTTTGAGCAGTCAACAAATGTGAAGGAATCATTGGAGGGTTTCACTTTCAGGTTCAGCTCCTCTGCCTATAGTTATTGGCATAATGCTCACTGATGATCCAGTATCACAGAGGGCATTGGGTATTTGTTGCCCTTAATAAAGCGTGGAATCACAAACTTCCCAGGATCACTCTTCTTCTTTAGACAAGTTCTATGTTTCATCTTTTCTCTGAGATGATTGAACATGACTTCTATATCATTGTCTGTCATCCTTGTTTCCCTGAAAAACATCCACAACCTGTGAGTATAATAAGCTTCATCAAAAGGAGTATCTAAAGGAATTTTGAGAATTCTTTTTGTAAAGTTGTCCATCTCTTTTTTCATTCGCTTCTCTGCGTAGATGTTTGGGGATCTTTTGCTTCCTCTTGGAGTGTCCCTCATCTTCTCTATCAAGATCCATACTTTCAGATGTGTCAGTATACTGTTCTGAAACCGTTCTGGTTGGACGCACAATCAAAGTTGCAGCGATGCTTGGTAGTCGAACCGGCTTCCTTATCTGTTGATCGATGCTCAGATCGCATTGTTGATCTATCCCTCTATCACTATGTCGATCGATTTCTCATGTAGGTGTCGATCGACGTTAGTCAATTCACACAAAGCCACTGATGCTGCAGGATTCGCTGTCGATCGATGCTCTTTGGTTGGTGTCGATCGACACCAATGCGAACTGCCAAATGACATCGAACTTTCCACACAAAATCTCCTTCTTGGAGCTCTTCCCTCTTAACTTCCTGCCAAAACCATCACCAATCAATGCATTGACGTGGTGTTTCTGTCCAGCTTCAATTTTTCCTTGGTTAGGCTCTCATGTCTCCTGATGGTTTCACTTGTTTGCAGCACTTGATTCTCTAGCTTCTTCACATGGGTGTTGAGGTTCTCAAATTTGGTGTTGAGGTTGAGGTACAGCCCATCTATCTTCCCATTGAAATCCACAGTCATCTTCTGTTGTCCCTCTAAAACTCTGTCAACCATTGCTTCAATCTTGCTTTCCTAAGTCTCTGGAGGAGGATTCTGGTAGTAGGAAGATCCATAAGTTCTATAGTTGTTGAAAGGCTTTTGCTGTGAACCCTGGTTAAAGATACTCCTTTGACCATTCCCATAGGAGTTCATGTTGAAGCCTGGATTTCCTTGTCTCTCGAAACCATTCCCCTCAATGGAGTTCACATCCTCTTCTTCAATCTTATCATCTCTAGACTCTATTGCTTCCACCTCTGCAAAGGTGACTGCTTCCTGAAAATTTTCTGAACACTATTCAGTTTTGCTTTGACCTCTTCAATCTGATCCTTACTCATAGTTGAAGATGATCTCTTTCTTTCAAAGTATGTGTTCTTAGTGTTGCTGCTGGATGACAGGTTCTCAATCAACCTTGTAGCTTCTTGAGAATTCCTAGTGCTGAAATTTCCCTCACTAGTTGTGTCCAAAGCCATCTGGTACTATAATCCAATACCTCTAAAGAAAGTGCTGAGAAGTTGCACTTCGTTGAACCCATGGTGTGGGCAGTCTCTTTTGTATGATTTGAATCTCATCCAAGAGTTTCTGAAAGACTCTGAGGGTTCTTGTGAAAAGTAGCAATCTTGCTCCTCAGGTCTTCTACTCTAGCGTCATCAAAGAAGTTGCGCAAGAAAGCATTATTGATGTCATTCCAGGATGTCAGAGATCCTGGTGGTAACTGCTTAAGCCAATATGAAGCTTCTCCAGCAAGTGAGTACTTGAAAAGCTTACAAAAAAGATAGTCCTCAGGGACTCCATTGGATTTGATAGCAGTCACTAGATCCTCAAATCGCTCCAGATGATCCATAGGGTGCTCATGTCGTATGTCTGCGCTACAAGTCCGAAGAAGGCAGGCTTGATTTCAAAATCATTCCTCTGAAAAGCTGGAGGGCGAATGGCGGATTGTTGGCGTAGAACTGGTCTGGACGGTTGTAGTCAGCCAGTGTTCTCTGAGCAGCTTGGGCATTAGCTTCAGGTTGAGCTGCTGCAGCGTCTGCTTCTACTTCTGCATCAGGGATTACAGCCCCCTGATCGTCTATCTTTTGACATGCTGCATTACGCAGATAACCGTCTTGGTAATGCAGGTTCCCATCCTCATCTCGAGTCAAAATTAACGTCGCAACCATCTGAACTCGTCGGCTTCTGCCGATCGACACGGGTACTATGTTATCGATCGTCGGTGTGTGATCAGTGTCGGTCGATGCTCGAGTTCCGATGTTGATCAATGTCATCCGTAAAGTGTGTCGGTCGACGCGGAGTTGTTGCTGTCGATCGATGTTGTTGTCTTTCTTTGCGGATTGTATGTTCGATTCTATCGGGGTCAAAGATAATAGTTTTTGTCCTTTATTCTTTTGGTGTTTCATTGCATGCACCTGAAAACAAGGAAAAGAAAATTTTAATAACATGAATGTAGTAAAAACCTAGACTAAATCCTATAAATTAAGTCTAATGGCGATCAATGCTCCCGCGGCAACGGCGCCAAATTTGACATGTGTGTTTTAGTTTTCTAGCAAGGTATAAATATCCTAAACAAATTACTATCAAATTAACCCTAGTCTTTAAAACACAATTAGTACTCTTGCCAAAAGAGATCAGGTGTAGTACTTAGGGATCGAATCCACAGAGAGCAATGACACACAATAGATTTATTATTCCTAAAGATTAAGCTAGGTGAATATATATATAGGTTGCCAAACGATCAATTAAGGAAATATTCATTTTCAAGAAGTAGAGATTCAATATGGAAATATGCTAATAATGCAAATATGAAAAATAATGCAAATAAGGAAATATTCTAATAAATTAACTTGATGCAAATGTTAATATGCTAGATCTAGGGTTTAAAGTTTAATGGATTATAGTGGATAGGAATCACATATATCTAAATATACTAGGACTCAATATTAACTATTCTGACCCTTTTGACTCCAACTCTTGTAAGCAAGCAAAATGAAAGACCATCGATCGACGGTGAAGGCATGTGTCGATCGACCGTGAAATCAGAAGGAAGTGTGAACGAGATTTGATAAGTTCACCAGACTTGTTAGACCAGCTTTCGCTTGCGCCTAACAGCCTAGTTTAATGTGGTATTTATGGCACAGAACCTACTCTCGTAGTCGTCCATGTCCTACTTTCGAGATCTTAGTTAGCTACTCTAGAAGCAAGCATTAAGCGGCAACTCAATTGATGGATGTTAACTTAGCAAGCAAACCTACTTTGGGCTAATCCATGATTGCTATCATTAAACGCTAAACTTAGTTGGATGACTACTCAGACATGATAAAAGAAAGAATAATAAATCTGAATAGAATGCATAGATAAAATATTGGGGTTCAAATACAAATCTTCGTAATGAGTACGAACTTTCCCCTAAAACCTAAAACTATAAAGTTATTAGGGTGTGTCACGCCTTACCTAAGCCTTGTACTTGCACTTGCACAACGCCCCCCCCCTATTCTCTCAATACATGAGCATAAATATAAAAATCCTAAATCTAGGTCAAAAGTCGTCGAGGGCATTCATATCTTTTGTCTTCTGAACTTGGGATTTTCAGTTGGTTGTATGCGAGTTGGTCGTCGATCGAAGGCAAGTATGCAGCATCGATGGACCTTGGTCTTTCATCATCGGTCGATTTCATGGTTGTGTCGTTGATCGACGACAGGTTTGCACTTCGACTCCTCAGATAGTCAGCTATGGATTATTGTCCTCTAAATGCTTCAAAAGCTCCAAGTATCTCCATTTATCTCCAAAACGTATATGGACTTGTAAATACTCTAAAACATATCCTAGACACACATAATAGACCCTATATAGAGACTAGAACATGGCCTAAAACTGGTAATAAATAGGCTATATTAGTTGACTAGGGCAGTTGACAATGAGAGATTGTAATATGTTTTTGCCCTATTTTTTCCATGGGTTGGATGTTTCTTTTTTCTTGGATTGGCTATTGCAGTTGATAATGTAGGATTGTACTATATTTAGTATATGTTTGTTTATATATCTCGTCCACCCCATTCGATGTTTTTTTATATGTCACCTTGCTTATACTATCATACTATATCATACTCATGTATAGTATAGTCACGTAATGGATGAAGCCCAATTTTGATATGGCTTTGGATAAGTTGTCTCTCCCTGGAACACTTAAAGGGACGTGGGTGAAAGGATCAAGAGCTTATTAGGTCTCTTGGATGGCGAATGGATAGACCTTTGGTTATTATCACTAAGAACTAAGGGAAAGTGGATTGAAAGGTCACACATAAGTTGTGGAATGAATTCTGATATACCCTATAACAATCACCCTTGGATATGACGCACCAAGTTTGACTGAGTTTGACTGAGTTTGACTTCAGGATATGACGCATCAGAAATTGATTGTTCAAGAAGAACAAGATAAAATCTCAAAATAAATTTAATATGGTTATTCGGTACAAGACTTGGCGCTCTTGTTTAAAGCATAAAACAAAAACCTTAAGCCTAAACCAATGTGGTTTAGGAAAACCAAAAATCTAATCCTACTGTTAATTGGTTGGGTTTATAAAGCCGAAATCCTATTCCAAATTGATTTACATGAATAATAAAACTAAAACACTTAAATTAGACCATATTGGTCATGGCTAATCTTCTTGGACCAGATATAAACCAAGCTGGCTTATCCTTTCACTTTTTGGACCGATAAAGGCCCTTTTCGACCAGCTCCTTGTTGGGCTCATTCCACTTTCAAATATGATCCAGCCATGTTGTTACTCAAGTTTATTTGGGATATGAAGATGCTTTTGCTGCTCCATTTCTAGCTCTGGATCTTCATCTTCCATTTCCAAACAATTTCTCGACCACTTCGGTTAGACCAGTCCATTTCTCAATTATGTCTGCTTAACCACTCCATTTTCTGTCCATCCAGGTTTTTCCAACCCATTTTCTGATCAAGGAGGTTGGTCACAGGTCATTCATGTTTTTCCAAACTCAGTCCATAATTTATAAAGGCCGCATCAAAGCCCATAGTCTTTTCTCGTGTGTAATACTTCATGAATCATGCCAATAAGCTCTCCAATAAGCCCATTAGGCCGTGCCATGATATATTTTCTAGCTCCTTCCTGCATTAACTTTATTTCCTTGAGTATGTAGCTGATCAGGGTCGCATCATCCTCTCTCCCTTCAGAAGGATTGTCCTCAAATCCGAGCCTTGTAAGATGATATAACCATGCTCACCGAAAACAAAACTTCTTGCTCTTTTGTCCACAAGTTGGTTCCTGTTTTCACACACACACACATATATCTTCTCCTGGCTTGAATACAAAGTGTTGAAATTCGTTCATGTGCCTTAGAAGTTTCTCATTGCAAGCGTCACTTACATCAAACAGTTTCTCTCCTTTATTTGGCTCTAATCCAGTTGCTTTTGAATGAGTTTCTCTCCATTTATTCCACACACACACCTCAGACATTGCTATATCAGTATGTATTGACTGCTCACCTTGTTCCTAATGGAGTATTGGATCTCCAAAACTGTGCATGAACCTTGTTGAGTGTTATAATGGTCGAACTAGTCTATTGCAGCTGTTTAGGAGAAGTGCTTCTGATGTCTCTTAAAGCACCTTGACAAACACTCATTAAAACTCGAATATATGCTCCAGGTTTCAGGTGAAGTGTGCATTGGTCCCCATTCTCCACTCTCAAGCTTTGCATCTCCTTGACCACAAGTTATGTCTTTGGTTCTTTCCAGCTTGTCCTCATCAGTTAAGTATTGATAATGATGTGTTACCCTCCTGCCTGCCTCTATTTTCCCAGCATCTGAGTAGGGAACAGGCATCATCCCATCTCCCTTCAAAAATTAATTTGACCACAAATCATGTTTCTTCAATTAGTGAAAGAGGGTTGTGTGAAATAAAGTTATTCAAAGTTTGATGTGTCTGCCACCAGGAATGTAGCTACGTCTTCCAAACACAGGCAAGTTTATGCATATCTCTGGGCGGTCGAATTGGCTCAAAAACATAGGTTTTAGTTATGACATCTTACGAGCGCCCTTCACACAGACATCTCAGATATGGATTCGCCACTAAGCTAAGACTGAAGACATATCGCATATACTGGGATACTGATCAGTGAGAACTCACGAAGGTATTGAAAAGTTTCTAGAACGTCTCTAGAATCTCAGACCTCACTACTCATATGCGATGCACTTCAAGTTCATATTGCGACACAGGCTGGAAATTATTATCATTGGCATGTGCCTAAGCTAGGCGCTTTTAGTTATGACTCTGCGGGCAAGCAGCTTCGTCCTACTTGTCACTTTGTTTATCAGCACTATGTCAGCAGAACACTTAATATTTGTATATCTTGCCTTCTTATCAGCTGCAGTACGTGATGTAAAGCAGTCTCTGTGGTGATGTATGCGCGTTCTGCGTGTTTCGTCTCCTTTTTTCCCTACTTGATAACCAGGCGATGTATCTAAAAAAGCCATGGTTAGTTTTAAGCTCATCCTAAGTTCGAGTTGTCTGTGCATACCAGCGTGCTTCTTCTCTTGTCTTACACATGCTTGGCCTCACCTCTCAGTAAGACTAATAGCAAAGGGCTAGACTTTCGCCGTGAAGGTACTTGATGTCTGCAGAGTAAAGTTGTTTATGCGTTCAGCCCATGATATTAAAGCTTCAGGATATCTTCCCCAACAAAAACCTCAGGTGTGACCATCATGACTGTGTGGTGTCAACGCAAGGCTCCTAGGGTTTGGTTGATGTTTTTTTCTTGTGGTAGTTTTGTCTTCTTTTCTTCCCAAACGATCTCTCCTTGTGGTTTTCAAAGAGAGAAAAACTTTATGTTGATGAATGTGTTGGTGAAATTAGATTAAGAACTCTAACCCCCCAACCTTCAAGTGGCTCTAATACAACTTGATACGGCCTTGGATAGGTTGTCTCTTCCCTGGAACACTTGAAGGGACATGGGTGAAAGGATCAAAGCTTATTAGGTTCTTGGATGGCGAATGGATAGACCTTTGGTTTTTAATCACCAACAACTATGGGAAAGTGATTGAAAGGTCACACATAAGTTATGCAATGGCTTTTGATATACCCCTTGGATATGACGCACCAAGTATGATTGAGTTTGACTGTAGGATATGATGCCACAACAATCGATCGTTCAAGAACAACAAAGATAAAATCTCAAAAGAAATTTGATAAAAAGATGTTACTCGTTACAGAACGTGGTGATCTTATTTAAAAGCACAAAACAAAAAAACCCTAAAGCCTAAACCAATGTGGTTTAGGAAAACCAAATCTAATCATATTTAATTGGTTAATATAACCAAACTGATTTCTTAATGGGTTTATAAAGCATAAAACCTATCCCAATGGGTTTACATGAATAATAAAACCAAAACATTAAATTAGATCATATGGTCGTGGCTAATCTTCTAGACCAAACATAAAACCAAGTTGGTTGTCCTTCCACTTTTTGGCCGATAAAGGCCTTTTTTACCAACTCCTTGTTTGGGCTCATTCCACTTCAAATCTGATCCGACCATGTTGTTCCTCAAGTCCATTGGGCTATGAAGATGCTCTTGTTGCTCCATTTCCAGCTCTGGATCTTCATCTTCCATTTCTAAACGATTTTTTTGACCATTTTGGTTAGACCAGTCCATTCTCGATTATATCTGCTTAACCACTCCATTTCCTGTCCATCCGGGTTTTTGCAACCCATTTTCTGATCAAGAAGGTTGGTCACAGGTCGTTCATGGTTGTCCAAACTCAATCCATACTTTATAAAGACCGCATCAAGGCCTATAGCCTTTCTCGGTCAATATTTCATGAAGCAGGCCAATAAGCTCTCCAATAAGCTCATTAGATCGTGCCATGAATCCATTGCTTAGCTCATTCCTGCATTGACTTCATGTCCTTAAGTATGTAGCTGATCAGGGTCGCATCAAATCTGCGTAACTTATTAACTCCTTTGTGCGAATATAAGATGGCAATTTTATCTTTGGAGTGTCAACATCACGCGCACACGCTTAGAGGAAAATTTAATCACATTTGTGTGCAAATTATCCTATCCACGGAATGCAATTGTAACATGGATATATTCTTAATTTTTTTCTCTTATGAATATTGAGCATATTTCCTAAAAGATAACCGAGTTGGACTATTTTAGGCTAGCCAAATTGAAGAGAGGGAAGTGAATTTTCTCCTAATTAACTAGAGTTTCGTGATAAATAAACGATCAACTTTCAAAAGCAAAAATTGTTATGTTTATAAATTTAGTCATAGATTACACTTCCCAAATATAGTTAAGAAACACTCAAAATACACCAATTTGTTAATGGTGGTTCTAATTTCAACTGGAAAACATTTGGAGAAATTCTAATTTTACCATAAATTTGATAACTTTCAAATTTTTTTAAAATTTAATTATTTCTTAAATATCTTAAGTTTTTAGTGAAAAGGCCTAATTAATAATCAATAATCTATAAACCCAAATTATAATATTTTGATTGAATATATCTTTAAAATTCGTATCCAATTTGTGCTATTCCATAAAGAAGAACTTTATGCTATTCCGACCAATTTCTCAATATTTTGTCTTTGACATGAAATACATAAGTTTTGACGCAAAATTACTAAAACACTATTTCCTTTGTTTTAATATAATGTATATTTTAGATTTTTCATACATATTAATAAAACATGTAGCAAATGTATAGGTTTTTCTGATTATATATTGTCCATAAATCTAAACCAACAAAAATTAAATAACTACAATTATTTTTTAAAAAAATTGTTTTTAATCAGTATTTGTTGATAAACATGCATTGAAAATATAAAAAAATATCTTTTTTAAATAAAATATTTTTTAAAAATATATAACTATATGAAACAGAGAGAATATTTTGTTAATGTTTAGTCGACTGTACCTTAGAAAGCACTAATTAAGAAATATCAGGAATTTCTGAAATTGATTTTTTCCTTTTGTAATTTCATTACTTTGGATCTTATGTAAAACTTACTTTCATTTCGTTTTGTCCTTTTCGTGAGTTCTCCGACGTGTCCACAATAAAGACTCTTTTATCATATCCTGATTCATATGATATTTTGGTAAATTTATATGCTTTAATGTTCTAAATGCTATCTCAAATAGTTGACAAAAAAAAAATGCTATCTCAAATTGGTATCATATAGATGTTGCTTTATAATTTTAAAGATTATTTACAATACATATATATATATATATATACTGTTTTCCATGATAGAAAAAATCATCACATAGTCTGACTATTTGTGTCATCTTTAAATTGTTTCCTAATTAAAAAACAAACTTTTGACAAAAGATAAACTTTGTATAAATTTACAAAGATGGAACTATTCTGAACTTTGTAAAGATTTTTTGAAGAAGTTAAGTTATCTGAAAAAGTCATTGACTTAGTGCTATAAAGCATGAACAAAAAAAAAGATCAAATTTTAGTTACTTTTTGTTTATTATTTAGCCATTTAAAAAAATTACAAAATGTACACCAATAAAAAAATTTATTTCTTTCAATTTCACCATAAGAAAGTATATATATATATATATATTATATATTTATTTATTTATTAAATCTCCATGAAAATATAAGATTTGACACAAGGAAATCCAATTTAAAAATATTTGTGGTAATTTAGTTATTTTAAAAATACTGATCACGTCTTGAATCCAAAATATTCGCCAACTATATAACAGACAAACACTCTCTTCTTCTTTTCTCTCTCAACCTCTCCCCCCAGATCATCAGATCTCCACGTCAGCAAATCTCCGTCGCAAACTCGCCGGAGAAACCGAGAAACTTTACCCATCATGATTCCTTACGTAACGGTTGAGGAAGCTTCCTTCGCGCTCGGAAGAAACCTCACGTGGCTGGAGACAGTTTGGTTCGATTACTCCGCCACAAAGTCCGACTACTATCTCTACTGCCACAACATTCTCTTCCTATTCCTCGTCTTTTCTCTAGCTCCTCTCCCTCTGGTTTCTCGTCGAACTGGCTCGATCCGCTTCTGGCTGGTTCGACCGGTACAAGATCCAGCCCAAAGCAAACTACTCCTTGTCCGACATGTTCGGATGTTACAAAGACGTCATGAAGATGTTCATCCTCGTCGTTGGTCCATTACAACTCGTTTCCCTATCCTTCCATTAAGGTAATCTTAAATCTGAATCCTGAATGTTTCATCACATCATTCACGTTCTTGTTCTTTGAAAAATACAGATGATTGGGATACGATCTGGGTTACCATTACCAACACTTTCAGAGATGCTGCCACAGTTGTTCGTCTACTTCTTGATAGAAGACTACACCAACTATTGGGTACATAGATTTTTCCACAGTAAATGGGGTTACGAGAACATTCATCGTGTGCATCACGAGTACACAGCTCCGATTGGATACGCTGCACCTTATGCGCATTGGGCTGAAGTGTTGCTTCTTGGTATCCCAACGTTTATGGGACCAGCGATTGCTCCTGGCCACATGATAACCTTTTGGTTGTGGATTGCTTTAAGACAGGTTGAGGCCATAGAGACTCACAGTGGGTAAGGGCGTGGTTTAAAGAAATCAAATAACAAATCTATTCGCTTTGGGTTTTTTTTTTTTTACTTTACACAGTTTTATACACTTTTTCTTTATTATATAATTATGTGACTGCATCATATCAATTCACATCTTTCCATAGTTGGTTTATGTATATTATATAATAAAGAATGTCACGCTGTGGTAGATACAATAGTGGCTCACTTTTTACAACTGGGACTAGGTAGGTATTAGGTTTTTATTCTCATACTTTTGAGCTATTGGCGAAGTTGTTTTGGAAAGAACTGGTTAGTGAAGGTGACGCTGTTAGATAGCCTTTGTTTTTCTCTTTTATAATTCAAGCCTTTGAGTAACGTACAGCAAACATTTAAAGGAGCGCAAGAGACAAGTGTAGGTAAGAGGAAACTAGTCTTCTTAGTCTCTTGGATTTTACTTAAGTGTTTCTTGCTATTACTTGAAAATTTGCAATGCTAACGGTCGCATTGAGCCTTTGAGAAAATGGCGCTTGATTTTGATGTCTAATTGTAGATGATGATTTTTCGCATGGAGTCCATACAAATAGTAGCAGTCCCTTTCTATGGTGGTAGGCTGAGTATGCAATGACTAACA
>CAJHQP010003063.1:0-73567 GCA_905132765.1 Moricandia arvensis
TGGTCCGCGTAGTAAACCCTAAGATTCCCTCTTATTTTCCTAAAAAATGAGGTTTTTCCTTCTCTTTTCTCCCATTTAGAAATCAGAGTGAAGTCATGCAAAGTTCCAAAGAAATCTGCAAACTCTAGCCATCAAGGTTTCTCTTTTTCTCTTCTCTCACGTTCTCTCTTGCCTAAACTCTCTCTCCTTTTTTCGCCGGTGTCTCTTTCTCCTCGTTGATCGCCGTTCATTGCACGCCGGAGCCAAGCCGTCAGAGATCACAAATGAACCGATCCAAGTCTATATCTAGATCTCCTCTCTCCTTATTCCTAGATCTGGTCAATGGTGAGGTAAGGAACTCCATATTTGTTTTCTCCATCTCATTTTTGTCTTCTATCTTGGATCTCTCATTCGGGTCTTTTGGTGGTAGTACCTACATGTTTCCTTGTAGATCTGGTTCGTGGAAAGCCGTAAGCTTCAGATATGTTTCTTTTCTATTCGCAGATCTAAGGCCAAGGTGAGGACTGATGTGATCTCTTCCTTCCTTCTTTCATTATCGCTTCATAGTAGAAGTATCTATCTAAATCATTCATAAATGTGTGTTATCTATAAGCATACGCGTAGTTGTTTGATAAATGAACTATATCTTATATATACACCTATATATTGTATTGTAATGTGTGAACACCTAGATCTATTGGTAGGTTGTAAAAACATGGTTGAATGATGTTTGAAGATTGTATATGATGATTGTATCGATTGGGGCTATGGTATATGAGGGTGATGTATATGTGGGTGATGTATATGAGTTAGAGAAAGGTGTAAGACCTATGTGTGCCGGTGCAACATAGTGGAAGTACGTAAGTCTCGGGCGTTGCATCGTTTCTTGTTGGATCATGTGGCAATCGCGTGAGTTGGCATGATTCATCGCTGGAGCGGGCATGCGGCGTGCGTCTATGTGAAGTACAAACGTAGTAGCGTGATGTCGTGTAGAAAACGTGAAACGTATAAACATGGTGGTGGATCACGCGAGAACCAAAGTCGGTAACGTGATTGCGTGAAAGCGTGGAACTCGCAGAGTCTGTGTGATGTCGTGGAGACTACATATGTGGTGAGCTCTCCCACGACAACATGAGGAGCGCGGAGACCGAACGAGGTGGTGTGGTCACATGTTGGCACCGTCGGGGTTTATCCTCGTTTCTTATTGATTTCTCTTGCTTTACTGGATGTTCTAGGTAGAGCTTTTGTTATGTTGTATGGTGAACGTCGGGTGATGATTTTGGGGCTCATGGAGCTTCCCTCACTGAGCCTCTCTAGTCCTAACCTAGATGATCAGTCGCGACTCAAACCAATATGACTCGAACAAGTTCTTAATCTCTTACTTAGTGGTTGAGTTCTCCCTAGCTCCGTTCGGAATTCGGGGTGAAGTCCTAGTTAAGTGGGGGAGAGTTGTCTCATCCCGGTTCTCCCAAACCGGGATGTTTTGTTTTCATATTAATTTACTTGATTTGGCCCAAAGCCCATCAAGCCTTTCTCTTTTATTTCTGGCCCGCGTAGTAAACCCTAAGGTTCCCTCTTCTTTTCCGATAAAAATGAGGCTTCCCCTTCTCTTTTCTCCCATTTAAAAATCAGGGCAAAGCCTTGCAGAGTTCCAGAGAGATCAAAAAACCTAGTCATCAAGGTTTCTCCTTTTCTCTTCTCTCGCGTTCTCTCTTGCCTGAACTCTCTCTCCCTTTTTCGCTGGTGTCTCTTTCTCCTCGTTGGTCGCCATTCATTGCACGCCGGAGCCAAGCCGTCAGAGATCACAAATGAACCAATACAAGTCTATATCTAGATGTCCTCTCTTCTTATTCCTAGATCTGGTCACTGGTGAGGTAAGGAACTCCATATTTTGTTTTATCCATCTCATTCTTGTCTTCTATCTTGGATCTCTCATCGGGTCTTTTGGTGGTAACACCTACCTGTTTCCTTGTAGATTTGGTTCGTGGAAAGCCGTAAGCTTCAGATCTGTTTCTTCTCTCTTTTCTATTCATAGATCTAAGGCCAAGGTGAGGACTGATGTGATCTCTTCCTTCCTTCTTTCATTATCGCTTCATAGTAGAAGTATCTATCTAAATCATTCATACATGCGTGGTATCTATAAGCATACGCGTAGTTGTTTGATAAATGAAAGATATGTATACACCTATATATTGTATTGTAATGTGTGAACACCTAGATCTATTGGTAGGCTGGTAACACATGGTTGAATGATGTTTGAAGATTGTATGTGATGATTTTATTGATTGGGGATATGGTATATGAGGGTGATGTATATGTGGGTGATGTATATGAGTTAGAAAAAGGTGTAAGACCTATGTATGTCGGTGCAACATGTTGGAAGTATGTAAGTCTCGGGCATTGCATCGTTTCTTGTTAGATCATGTGGCAATCGCGTGAGTAGGCATGATTCATCGCCGGAGCGGGAATTTGGTGTGCCTGTGTGTGAAGTACAAACGTAGTAGCGTGATTTCGTGGAGACAACATGAAACGTATAAACATGGTGGCGGATCACAAGAGAACCAAAGTCGGTAATGTGATTGCGTGAAGGCGTGGAACTCGCAGAGTCAGCGTGATGTGGTGGAGACAACATATGTGATGAGCTATCCCACGACAGCATGAGGAACGCGGGGACCGAACGAGGTGGCTTGGTCTCATGTTGGCACCATCGGGGTTTATCGTCGTTTCTTTTTGATTGCTCTTGTTTTACTGGATATTCTAGGTAGAGCTTTGTTATGTTGTGTGGTGAACGTCGGGTGATGATTTCGGGGCTTATGGATCTTCTCTTACTGAGCTTTTGTCAAAATGCTCACCCCTCCTTCTTTTACATTTTAGGTTTGGCTCATATTGGTTGGTTTTTGTCAAAGACGTCCTCGGATCCTAAAGACACATTGTTTCGGTTTTGTGGCTGGAGACAAGTGTCATGATATGCCAACCATTTCAGCTATGTTGGGTCGGGGTGTCACACTATGCGTGGCTACTCTTTGTCACGGTTGATCTCAAAGAGTCAGCAGCCTTTAGCTGTACTTCCGCCAATTTATTCTTATTCTCTACTTGAAGAAGGTAATTTGTACGTTTTCCTTTCTGTCATTGTTACTGGATAACATAATAATCTTACTCAGTATTATGTTTCTAACAGACAACGATTCAAATCTTACCAATACTGAAGCAAGTGGGACTGAAGATATAAGTGAACGATGGGTTTGTCCATGGGGTTCCACAGTGGTGGATGTTGTCGCCCCAGCGTTTAGATTAATATTGGAGGAGAACTTCTTTACTGGTTCTGAGTTTCCTATGGGTGCAAACTTTAGGCCTTGGTGATGCATATAGTGAACACACTTATATTTGCATATTTCTATTTTATAAAGAAGCTTGTTGTATTATTATTATATATATAGAAACCTTGAAGAGTTTTGGTTGGGTCCTGGAGGCATCTGCTTTTGAGAGAATCTTCAAACAGTAAAATGCATGAGTCCACCCTAAAGAAACTGGTTAAGGATCTAAGGTCCAAATGTAAGATGGAAGTAAATGAGACACTTCTAAAGGTTTTCCTTGGAAATGACACAGACTACGACGACGCATGGACATCTCAGCTTTGTTCAAAGAATGGTTGCGTCAAAGAAAAAAATAATAATAATTGTTGCGACATAGGAGGTCGTCCAAGTGACCATATTGATGAAGAAATGGAACCACTATATCTGATGACCTTCAAAGTAGGTACGGTCTAGCCTTACAACTGATACGGGATTCAGGGACTAAGCTAGAGAATTATAACGACAAGAGAGAACCGATAATTCTTGTATTGGATCACGATATTCAGGTTGGTGGTAAATCTCATATTTTTTCTTTTTCACATTTTTTGGATGTGCACTGAAAGAATAGAGTTTGCTTGTTAAATACAACATAAGAAAGGTATAATCTTGCTCATTGATTTTAACCCTTATTAGCTTTGACGAGTATTAAAATTAAGGAATAGAATTCTAGAAAATCATATGGTACTGTCTGCCTATGTTCAATATAACGTGTGATTAATTGATCTGTAATATTTTGTATTCTCTGTAACACTTATGTGTCGTTATTCTGTATAGATGCTTCCATGGGAGAATATTCCAACATTGAGAAGACAAGAAGTATACCGTATGCCTTATGTGGTTAGTATATTGAGGATATAGATGAATATATTTATATATATTTATATATATTCGGATATATCCAAATAGTTAATATTCATGTTATCTTGATGTACATATTTTCTTATGATAATAAGAAAACTAGTTTGTATAAATACTTGGGTCTTATGACCTTAGTGAATACAAGAAACTATTTACTTACATTCTAGGTTTTTTCATATGGTATCAGAGCTCTAAACAAGCAAATTTTTTTCGACATCCTCTGCTTTCTTCTTCCTCCTAATATCGAAACATGGGAAGTAAATATGGTGAAGATATTACTCAGGAATCCGGCGTGAAGAGTACTGAGTCTTCACAACGGCGTGTTGAGATTCAACGAAGGACTATATCATCTTATGATCTATCCTCTAGTGATAATACGAGATCTGTTATCTCTCAACCTTTTCTCAAAGGCCCTAATTACAATGAGTGGCCCACAAATGTGTGTATGGCACTTAAAGCAAGGAAAAAGTTTGGTTTCATCGATGGCTCCTTCTCTCAACCTCATCAAGACTCCGACAATCTCGATGATTGGTGGACCAACAACGCCTTTGTTCTGTCTTGGATCAAGTTAACCATTACCGAGTCTGTTCGCTCCAATCTTTCTCATCTTGAAATTGCGAGTGATTATTGGGAACATATTAGGCGTCGTTACTCTGTTAATAATGAACAGAGAGTTCAACGTATTAAGGCTGAACTTGCAACCTGCAGACAACATGGTTTGTCTATTGAAGCTTACTACGGGAAACTGATGCAGTTGTGGACCTCTTTAGCAGAACATCGAAACACCAAAAACTGTGGCTGTCCAATTGGCGTTAATCTTGAAAAATAGAGGGAAGAAAACAGACTTCACGAGTTTCTCAAGGGTCTGGACGAATCCCTTTATGGGTCCGTCAAATATAATCTTCTGTCACGTGATCCTCTTCCGTCTCTTGATGTTGCCTACAGTGCTTTACTACAAGATGAGGACTTTAAACATACTAATCTAGTTCTCGACGACAGAGCCGATACTATGGCTCACGCTGTTCTTTCAGGACAGAACTTTGGATCATCCTCCTTGCCTAACTCTTTCGTGTCGAAAGAAGAAAGAATGAAGCTTACCTGCACGAGTTGTGGACGGAAAGGACATCTTGCAACGAACTGTTTTCGTACGTTAGGATGTCCAGACTTGTGGGGAGACATACCTAGAGGTCATCTATCACCCGGAAACGGACGTGGAACCTCTACTCCAACCCCGCGTTATCTACAGATCTCATTAGGGAAAAAAGCGGTTACCTTATCTGCTCAACAACAACACACGACTAACATGATCACATCCGCCGATCATGTTGGTCTTACTGGCCTTAGTGACGAACAATAGAAGACACTTGTAACAATGCTGAATGAACGTAAGACGCCAGATAATACGTTAAGCGGTATGTCTTCTAATTTTTCTTGGATTCTTGATTCAGGGGCAACAAATCACATGACTGGTTCCATTGCTTATCCTACTGATATACGAGACACAGTCTCATTACCTATGAAATTACCTGATGGACGCATCACAGTTGCCACACAACAAGGAACTGCGATCTTGAGTTTTATCCTCACTATTCAGAATGTTTTGTTTGTTGACAGACTTCAATGTCACTTGATTTCGGTATCAGGTTAGCTCGTCAGAAAACTTGTATCTTTCAGATAACTGACAAACTTGGACTTATTCAGGACCGCATTACCAAGATGCTGGTTGGAGTGGCTGAGAAGTCTCTTTGACTCTATTATTTGCAGAGGATGGAATTTTCTGGAGCAGTTCATCAAGACAAGCCGGTCACGTCTGTTGTTTGGCATCTTCACCTAGGACATCCCTCTCGTAGAGTTTTTGATTTTTTACCTATTTCTATACCTAATGATAGCAGTTTACGAACAAGGTGTGTGAGATATGTACACGCCCCAAAAAAACTCGTTGATCTTTTCCTACAAGTTCTAATAAAACTATGGAATTATTTGAAATGGTGCATTGTGACTTATGGGGCCCTTATCGAACTCCTTCACATTGTGGTGCTAGATACTTTCTCACCATTATTGATGACTTTTCACGCAGTGTTTGGCTCTATCTCCTACCGACTAAAACTGACGTAACTAAGACTATCTGAAACTTTGTATCTATGGTGCAATGTCAGTTTAATACTCAAGTTAAGAGAATCCGATCAGACAATGGCACAGTTTATGTGTATGGCACCATACTTTCAGGAAAAAAGGATTTTACATGAGACATCATGTGTGGGAACTCCACAACAGAATGGGTGTGTCGAAAGAAAACATCATCACATCTTGAATGTTGCTAGAGCACTTCGGTTTCAGCATCTTTACCTACTGAATTCTGGGGCGAATACATCATGACAGCAGCATATCTGATTAACCCTTCTCACACACCTCTGCTTGATGGCCAGACACCCTTTGAACAGCTTTATAGGAGACCACCTCCACTTACACATATTTGCACTTTTGGATGTTTATGTTATGCTCACAATCAAAATCACAAGGGTGATAAGTTTGCATCTCGTAGCATCAAAGGCGTTTTTCTTGGCTATCCATATGGTAAGAAAGGTTGGCGAGTACTCAGTCTTCTCACTCGAAAGATTTTTGCAAGTCGTGATGTGGTTTTATGTGAATCACAATTCCCTTACTCTGACATGTGTCGGACGGTTCTCTCTCCGTCTTCTCCGATATTTACAGAAACTTTGACTTGTTCAGAAGAAGAAGTAACAATACCTTTACCTCCTGTTCTGCCAGTATCATCCGATACTGTTCTACCAGTGTTGTCTGATACTGATCTTACGGATAACATATTACCATCTCCACTTACAGATAACACAAACATCACTTCATACTATGAAAATGGCGATAGCTTATCACCACTTACCTCTATTGATTTACCAGGAAGCTCCACACCTCTGTTCGATATTCCTGCAACGGAAAATGTGGTCATCTTAAACGAAACAGATGAGTCGCTAGTACAACCAGTTACTGATAATTCTTCGGCTGATACTACTGTAACAGAAGATGTGTTACCTCTTGCTAGTGACTTGCCAATTATGGAACTAGGAAGAGGCATACGTACTAAGACCATTCCGGCAAAACTCCATGACTATGTTCTTCAAACTATCTCCCATGTTGTTACATGTCCTACGAATCTTTCAAATGCAATTGAATTCTATGTTGACTGTTCGAGATTCTTAGAGAGTCACTGCCACTTTCTTGCTGCTATTTCATCATTGGTAGAACCAAAATCTTATCGTCAGGCTATCCTTAATGAACTTTGGCGCGACTCAATTCAAGACGAATATGTGGCTCTTGAGGATAATGATACTTGGAGTGTCATCGATTTACCTCCAAGGAAACATGCTCTCAGTTATAAATGGTTTTTCAATTACAAATTTCGTGCTGATGGTACTCTGGAACGTCGCAAATCGAGATTAGTCGTGTGCGGAAGTAGTCAAGTTGAGGTTGATGACTATGAAGAAAATTTTGTTCCGGTTGCAAAAATGACAACGGTTCGTATCTTTCTACAAATTGCATCATCTCAGAACTGGGAGGTTCATCAAATGGATGTTCATAATGCTTTCATTCATGGAGATTTAAAAGAAGTTTATACGCGACCACCTCCAGGTTTTACTGGTTCTGATAAAAACAAGGGTGTCGTTTGAAAAAAGTCTCTTTATAGTTTAAAACAGGCTCCTCGCTGTTAGTTTGAGAAGTTGTCATCGCAATTACTAACCTATGGCTTTACTCAGTCTCTATCGGATTACTCTCTTTTCATTATGGATTGTGGTACTGATTACATTCAAGTTCTTGTTTACGTCGATGATCTTGTTTTCTCTGCCAGTACACCATCGCTCTTGTCGTCATTTAAAGCATATATGAATCAGTGTTTTCATATGAAAGACTTGGGTGTCTCCAAATACTTTCTCGGACTTGAACTTTCTCGCAGTCCTAAGGGTATATATCTTTGCCAAAGAAAGTATGCTTTGGACATTATAGAAGAATCTGGCCTTCTAGCTGCCAAGCCTGTGGCTTTTCCAGTGAAACAAAATCATGGTTTGGCTCTCGACAAATGATCAGACTTTACAGATGTTGCTGCTTATCAAAGACGTGTTGGCCGACTTATCTACTTGGCCGTTACGCGCCCTGATTTGGCTTACTCCGTACATCTTCTTGCGCCTTTTATGCAGAAGCCCAAGCTAGCTCATTGGAATGCTGCACTCCACGTTGTACATTATCTGAAAGGAAATCCAGGACAAGGTATTCTTCTTTGAGCACATACCAATCTTACTTTGTCGGTTTGGTGTGACTCTGATTGGCCAGGCTGTCCAGTTACTCGGCGCTCTCTCCACTTACTCAGCGCTCTCGCACCGGCTGGTTTATCACTCTTGGAGGGTCCCCTATATCATGGAAGACACAGAAACAAGACAGTGTTTCTCACTCCAGCTGTGAAGCAGAACATCACGCTATGTCCTACATGGTTCAAGAGGTTTTATGGATTGAAATTTACTTCGTACGTTTAGCATTCATTTCATTACTTCGATTACACTGCATTGTGATAGCAAATCTTCAATATACTTAGCAGCCAATCCAGTGTTTTATGAGTGTACGAAGCATGTAGAGAATGATTGTCATTTCATACGAGATGAGATACTCAAAGGAACCATTGTTACCAAGCATGTTTCAACACATTCTCAACTTGCAGACATTTTTACAAAGCCTCTTGAACGCAAGGATATTGATGAGTTTCTTCCCAAGTTGGGAGTTCTTGATTTCCACTCTCCAACTTGAGGGAGGTACTAAGGATATAGATGTATATATTTCTATATATTCGGATATATCCGAGTTTGTTAATATTCCTGTTATCTCAATGTACATATCTTATGATACTAGGAAAACTAGTTTGTATATATACTTGGGTCTTATGACCTTGATGAATACAAGAAACTATTTACATACATTCTAGGTTTCTTGACATAGTATATCAGCAGTGCTTAAGAAAAGCTGTTACCGAGAAGATTCTTCTCCCTTCCCTGTGATTGATCCTCGAGATTCTTATTATCTATTAGATCCGCAGGGTAATTGCAATTTATTGCAAACCATGCTTGAAGGATTGTTCGAGATTCAGAAAATCAAAGTAATGTATATGAAAATAAATTGATGTAATTCTTCTGTCGTGGTTGTTACTGATCATATTTGTTTATACATGGAGTATCTGGATTAGTGCCAGCTGCTCCGGAGCTAAGGGATGTGTTGGAAAAGCATGATCATTTCCTATATTTTGGGCATGGTACTGGTATGGTGGTCTTTTCCCTTACATACCAATAAAAAATGTTCTTCGAGTGAGAAATTGCTGATTCAAGCTATGCAAATTTTGGGGTGCAAAAGATCAATATATTCCCATGGGGAAAGTAGAGAATCTGGACAAATGTTCTGCAGCTTTTCTTATGGGATGCAGCAGTGGTTTGCCATACCGAGGAGGCAAATATGTACCAAAAAGTGTTCTGATATATTTTCTGCTAGTCGGTTCCCTTGTCATTGTGGCAACCTTGCGGGATATAAAAGTGATATTAGCCAGTTTGGAAAGGCAGTGTTAGAAAGTTGCTGGAGAGAGAGGAGTGATGATGTTAAACCAGAGAGAATTGGGTCGCTCATGGCTGATGCACGTAATGAATACACTCAGCAATTCTTGACAGGGGCTGCCCCCGTGTGTTA
This sequence comes from Moricandia arvensis, assembly GCA_905132765.1. Classification (NCBI taxonomy): domain Eukaryota; kingdom Viridiplantae; phylum Streptophyta; class Magnoliopsida; order Brassicales; family Brassicaceae; genus Moricandia; species Moricandia arvensis. The sequence goes on from CAJHQP010003063.1 coordinate 9,924, forward strand.
TGGTGTCCCAACTGTTATCTAAGCAAAGAGAAAGAAAAAGACTTGAAGCCAAGTTTCAAATTTGTTTTGATATACTAGGACTTTCAAAATATTGATGATTTATAAGATTTTTCTTCCTTGTTTTTGTGTTTAACTTAATAATGAATTCAAACCGCATATTTCTCTTCATATGACTGATATCATGAAAAGAATTGGTATCGTCCATTGAAGAGAAGTGATGAATCAACGAATGTGATTTGTTCTCAAGTTTCATATGTGAGAATTTTTGATGTCCACAGAAGACTGAGGAAGCCAACTACTCCCGATCAATTGTTCTTCAACATCCACACGAAAATTCCTTCACCTGACGTGTATGACTAAAAATAACAACAGACATGGTTTGGTGGTTTGGTCTGGTTACTACTGTGACTTTCATAATCATACACCATGTGTATGTCTTGGAATTATTGGTGTTGAGAACCGATATACAAACGGTTTGATGCTTAACTTTAAAAGTGAGTTAGACTCTTCTCTCTAATTTGTCAGTCAGTACACTTACATCTTGCCCTTGAGTTAACTCGACACATGTTATATTTGTTGTGGCAAGGTAGTAGGACCAAGGATGTCATGAAAGCAGTGAAGACTCAAAAGCAGGACATACCAAATTAAAAATGGATAAAACCTCTATTCTCCATATTCTACTTGGAAAGGTTACATCCCTTCCAACAAACATATCGTTGATCTGAATTTCATTAGCTTTTTTATTGACAAGAGCCATTTCATGAAACAAACTCCACTAACACTACACATAAATTTGGTGGCAAATCCATAACTTGTCTTCACTGGAAGAAAAGATAAAACTTTTGTTTTTCTTAAAGTTTGTGCGTAATGGCTGATGATTCACTGTCCAGTACGCATTGTCCACGATTCACTGTCCACGTTTTGTTTTCCACATTTACTGTCCACGTTGTGCTATCCACGATTCACTATCCACGTTTCTTTTTCCACAATTTACTGTCCATAGCTTAACTGTCCACGATTCATTTCACTGTCTATGATTTCTGTCCACAATTTATTTCACTCTCTACGCTTCACTGCCTATGATTCACTGTCTACGCTTCACTGCATACGATTCACTGTCCACAATTCATTTCACTGTCTGTGATTCGCTGTCCACAATTAATTTTATTGTCTATTATTCACTTTACATGCATATTTCGAATGAGGTATATGAACATTTGGACTTCCAAATTGTGGCACTCTAGAAACCAAAGCCAACACAAGTGGTAACTAAAAAAGCTAGATGGCACACTTGATTATTCAAGATTATAGTTCACAAAGTGATATATGAAACGAGAAGGCGTTTATATTAATGGCCATGAACAAAGAAAAAACTCACAAAGGTTCACATACACACCAAGAAACCCACCTACACATAAATTTTCAAACCTTACGGCATATACATACAAAACAAGAAACCGAATAAATGAGGTTAATTAAGAAACTGTGTAGATATACATAAAATCAAAGAAGTAAACCCGCCAAAGAAACAATATGTGCATAAAACACTGACGTTTGAGATTCTAAATCCAAAGTGACATGCTAAAAAGCTTTGATGCAGTAACAATTCTAGGGAACTAACGACCAGATATTCATCTACCTCTTCAACATGTGGATAATCCATCTAGACCGAGATTCCTCAAACAAAAAGGCGGAGATTTAAAGAGCTTCAACCACGCATACTCCTCTGCTCTAAGAGCATAATAGTCAACACAGAACAACACACCTACTAGATTGTCTGTGACCACGAAAGCAACAACTTGCACTACTGTTATTGTTGTTTGGATGATTGGCTTGGAATTTTTTAATCATTACACGTGTATAAGAGTGGGTGTGTGCGTCTTACATGAAAGAAGAAGATTGGGTTGGGTTGGGTCTGAATTGTGTTTCTGTGGTGGATTTATTATTATTCCTACTTAAACTATTATCTGCAAAAAGTTGGCAAGATCGACTTTGACAGATGTCTTGAAACTCTGAAAATGATGCCTACAAGGTTCTTGGATTTGAGCACATTATCCAAATTCATTTTAAAACATGATGAAGGTGATATCTTACTTAAAATTCAAACAACCTTAAGGGTGAGTTAGACTCGTCTCTAATCTGCCAGTCAGTACACCTGAATTCAGAATGAATAAAACCTCTATTCTCCATGTGCTACTTGGACAGGTCACATACGTATTGTTGATCTGAATTTCATTAGCTTTTTTCTAAGAGAGCATTTTCATGAACCAAGCTCCACTAACACTGCACATAGATATGGTGACAAATCCATAACTTGTATTTACTGCAAGAAAAGATGAAACTTTTGTTTTTGTTAAAGTTTGTGTTAATGAATGGATTACGATTTAGTTTCCATGATTGGCTGTCCACGATTCATTTTCCACAATTAATTTCACTGTCTATCCTTCATTGTCCACGATTTACTGTCTATAGCTTAATTGTCCACGATTCCTTGTCCATGATTAATTTCACTGTCTATGCTTCATGATTCACTGTCCACGATTCACTCCACTGTTTATACTTCAATATCCATGATTCACTGTCCACGATTCATTCCTCTGTCTATGCTTCACTGCCTACTATTCACGTCCACGTTTAATCTCATTGTCTATTATTCATTTTTCATGGGTAAGAGGAACCTTTACATACTCATTGACTCGGGTTCAACTCATAACTTTGTTGACAAGAGAATTGCTAATTTGTTAGGGTGCAAACTAGAGGAAGTTGGTAAAGCAAAAAAATCAGTAGCTCATGGTACAAAAATTGGTGTTTCTGCCAATGCCATCAGTTTCGGTCTGATATGATGGTGATTCCTTTATGAGTTCATGATATGATATGAGGTATTCAATGGTTATCAAAATTGGGATAAATTGCTTGGGATTTTGAGAAACTGATAATGCAGTTTAAATGGAGACAGAAAAAAGTGTGTATTACATGGTTTGAAACCAGGTTCCGGTGAGAGAAGCTAAGGCCAAAGAGATTGAAGAGGTTAAGGATGCAGAGATCCATTTGCATATAATTTATGCTCATGAGGAATAGAATGGGGATGTGTGGTTGAATGCTATTGAGCATAAGCATAAACCGGGGGAGAATGCAGAAACAACTTCGTTGAGAAACTAACTCTTGAATTTGCTAAGATCTTTGAGGAGCCAACAGAAGTAATTTCTTTTAAAGAAACTCATAATAACAAGTTCACACTTATGGAAGGAGTGGATGCAGTTAACCAAAGACTTTATAGATACGCGATACATCAAAAGAATGATGTAGACAAGATGGTTAAGGAATTGTTGGATAGAGATGGCAATTGAAGACCTGGACCGCGGGCCTGGCCCAGAAAGACCTGCTGCGGGGAGGGTTTGGTCTGTAATCTTTTAGGCCCATATATTTGCGGGCTTAGCGGGATGGGTAAACACGGGATTGGGCCTGATGCGGGTTGGGCTTTTGCGGTTTTGCGGGACACGCGGAAGACCACGTCATTATTCTTGTCTCCTGGATTACTCACCGAAGCTCTCTTCTTCTTCAATCAACCACCGGATCAATTATCGAAGCTTCTCTTGTTCTTCGTTCAAGGACCAAAGCTTCTTCTTCGATCAACCACCAAAACTTATTCTTAGTTCTCTCTCTCTCTTACGCATCTCACAATGAGGTGAATTAGTACAAGGAGGCCAAGGCTGTACGTATCTTTCTTTGTTATTTTTTTCCATTTTTGAGGCAATCAAAGACTTTAGTTCGTGGATTTCATATTTGAACTAAGATTCTTTGAATGGTTTTCATAGAAGATGTTGATACGATATGAATATACTCGCTTTCTTACACACAAATTACATTAGTTTGATAGAATAGCTATTAGAAAATAGTTTGAATCTGGATGTCTTTAATACATTCAAAGTAGTTTCTTTCTAAATTTATGATCTGGAAAGCCTGATGTTGTTTATGCACCCAAGTATGAGTGATCCTCTCACATACCACTGATATTATTGAAGATGCAAGATATCTGCCCTGAAGTAGTCACTGACGTAGATGCTGACGCATACGACGTGTTGAGTGGTGAAGACCATGTGGAATCAAGATGTTGAGCTGGAGTTGTGTAGACTTGGAGAGCAAGTGGGTATCTTGGAGAAAAGACAATAGGAATAAACTTGGGGAGCAAGTTTATGACTTAAAGGAAAAGGAATAAGTGCATTCCAAGAAAAGGAAAGTTGCACTTATTGATATGGAAGATGTCCATATTGTGGGTCCTTGGAGACTAGGGTTTCGGGAACTTGGAGAATAACTATAAAATAGTTATGGGGTCGTCTGTAATTAGACAGAGACACATAGACTCATTTTATAGAGAGAGAAGCTCTTGGTGTGTTCTTGGTCGTGCTGAAGCAGTTGCCGAAGTACGTGACGGAGGAGAGATACAAGCGGGTAGCTTAGGAATCTTTCAGTACTAGTTGTTAGGGTGTTAATAGACTGTGTAAGGGGGATTAAGCAAGTCTTGTAAAGATTGTTTAAAAGGAGATTCTAATAAAGCATAGTGGTTGCTTGTATTGTTTTGTCTCTGGTTTACTTTCTGCATTACTTAATTGTGGTGTCATCTTTTCACTTACAATTGGTATCAGAGCGGGGCACCTAAGTTATCGGTGTAATACTGAAGGTGAAGATGGACACGATTGTTTCTATACAGAAGATGATCGTGTTGAATGCGGACCAGTATGGTCATTGGAAGGCTCGCATGAAGCAGTTGATTCGAGGAATCAATGAAGATGCGTGGACTGCTGTGGAGACTGGGTGGGAGGAGTCTACCATAGTCACGGATGATGGGAAGAAGCCAAAGCCAAAAGAAGACTGGACAGAGGCAGAGCGCAATGCATCAAAGTTTAATGCAAAGGCGTTGTCGGTGATCTTTTGAGCTGTTGAAGCAGAGCAGTTCTAGTTGATTCAGTGGAGTACTTCAGCTAAAGAGGCGTGGGAGATCATGCTGAATTCGTTTGAAGGAGATGATAGTGTCAAGAGGACACGTCTGGATCATCTTGGGTCGCGGTTTGAGAATCTCAGGTGGTCTGATAATAATTTTGTGGCGAGCTTCAGTGCCAAACTTAGTGCTATGGCGCATGAAGCATTTGTACTTGGAAAGAAGTACAAGGAGAAGAAGCTGGTAAAGAAGTTGCTACGCTGTCTTCCAGCGAAGTTTGGAGCTCATAAGGCGGTCTTGAATATGACTACAAACACAGATGAGCTCAAGTTTGATAAGGTTGTGGGTATGCTAAAGGCAGAAGAGATGGAGACAGACAGTAGCTCGGTCTCTACGTCAGGTGGTACCTCAAAGAGCATAGCGCTTGTAGTTGATAAAGATGGTGATAAATCTGCGAATCTTGAAGATGCCATGGGTATGTTGGCTAGAAATCTTGGTAAGATGATGAATTCTTCTGGTGGGAAGAATCAGTATGGTCGACAGAGAAGTTGGCGTGACAAAAGAAGAGAAGGTCTCAAGTGCTATGAGTGTGAAGGTGTAGGTCATGTGAAGGCTGACTGTCCTCTTGCACAACAAAAGGAACTCAAGTGCCCTGAGTGTAAAGGTGTTGGACACGCACGGCGTGAATGTCCGAATTTAAAGAAGGGAAAAGGAGTTTCATTGGAATCATCTTATGATTCAGAATCTGAAGAAGATGGAAAGGTCATGAAGAATCTTGTTGCTTTTGGTGCTTACAAGGATGGGTCTAGTGAATCTTCTGATTCAGATAGTGGTACAGACAATGAGGAGTATCACGTGATGTATGATAAGTGGTTGAATCTCAAGGATGAGAATCTAAGATTGCAACACGATCTGGTGCAGAGTCGTGAGCATGATGTGGCTCAGAAGCAAAGCAAGTTGGTTGAAGAACTTGTTGAAGAGCTTGCGGCTGTAAATAAGAAGAATAAGTTTCTTGAGCATGAAGTTAGCAAGCTAAGGGAAGTTGCTACTGGTGAACAAGAGAAAGCAAGGATGCTGGAACGTGATTTGGCTGAGAATCACAAGCATATCAGGATGCTCAACAGTGGATCCAAGAACTTGGATCAAATCCTATCAATGGGTCAACCAGCCAAGGTGAACTAGGGACTGGGATATCGAGGTTCTGAGAGTACTAAGGAAGTACAACAGAAGGGGTTGTCACTCTTTGTGCAGGGAAGCACATCAAAAAGTGGAGCCAAAGAAGTTCGTCGGGAAGTACGTCGGGACATACATCAAGGAGTACGACAGGAAGGTCTACAAAGTGAAGCTGTGAGTAGCAAGCCAAAGGTTGTACATCAGTGCAACAACATGAAGGTCAGACAGGAGGTTATGAAGCATGGTTGTACAGCTGGTAAAAGGAAGGAGGTTGATCGGTGCATCAGCAACTGTGTCAGGCCAAACAAGAAGCAACATCGGATGTGCTGTTGGTTCTGTGGGAAGGTTGGACACAAGAAGGTGGAGTGTTTTGCTCGTGAGAAGAGCGGAAACATGGCAAATAAGGTGAACAAGATGTTCACTAAACTCAAGTGGGTTGAAAAAGTGGTGTTAGCCAAAAGTGGCTTACTTGATGAGATCAATAAAGAGACATCAGAAGAAGGATGCAGCTCGGTTAGGAGTGATCTTGAGGAAGACCAAAAAGCATCAAGTCTGGAGTCAGAAAAAGAGTTGTTCATGGCACAAAGGGGAAGGAGATCGAAGTGTGTCAGGAAGTGATGCGAGGTGGTCTTCAGGAGGGTGATAGTGAAATCACTCCAAGACAGTAGCAACGAGTACAGAATGCACTCGGTGTGGATGAGGAAGGGCTCATGGTCAAGAAGACGACACATGAAGGAAGCCAAGTCCTCAAAAGAAGCTGGTCGAAAGGTAGTTCGACAGGTGCGTCAGAGCATGATGCATTACTTGTAATCTATTCCTCTGCAGCAGAGGTTGTATCATGATTACGCATGAAGAAGCAGACGGGTTTGTCTGTAAGGCTTGACATCTAAGCATATGTTTTAGCTTAGTATGCAATCAAGCAGGGGGAGAATGGTGATGTTCTGGTCAAGAGAAGAATGCATATCTCATGGGGGAGAAAAGCATGGTGTGGTGCACATCTCGTGGGGGAGAAAAGCATAATTAGCATGGAAGTTTCCAGGTGGGGAATGTGGTTGTTGAACCAGAAGAATGTTGTGCTTGATCGGCACACAAAGCTAAAAGGGGGAGATTGAAGATGCAAGATGTATGCCCTGAAGTAGTCGCTGACGTAGATGCTGACGCAGACGACGTGTTGAGTGGTGAAGACCATGTGGAGTCAAGATGCTGAGCTGGAGTCGTGTAGACTTGGAGAGCAAGTGGGTATCTTGGAGAAAAGGCAAGAGGAATAAACTTGGGGAGCAAGTTTATGACTTAAAGGAAGAGGAATAAGTGCATTCCAAGAAGAGGAAAGTTGCATTTATTGATATGGAAGATGTCTATATTGTGGTTCCTTGGAGACTAGGGTTTCGGGAACTTGGAGAATAACTATAAAATAATTATAGGGTCGTCTGTAATTAGACAGAGACACATAGACTGATTTTATAGAGAGAGAAGCTCTTGGTGTGTTCTTGGTCATGCTGAAGCAGTTGCCGAATTACGTGACGGAGGAGAGATACAAGCGGGTAGCTTAGGAATCTTTCAGTACCAGTTGTTAGGATGTTACCAGACTGTGTAAGGCTGATTAAGCAAGTCTTATAAAAATTGTTTAAAAGGAAATTCTGATAAAGCATAGTGTTTGCTTGTATTGTTTTGTCTTTAGTTTACTTTCTGCATTACTTAATTGTGGTGTCATCTTTGCACTTACAATTATTACTTGATTTATGTACACGGAAGTGATCACCGAGCTTAAGGCAGCTGGTGCCACATGGATTCAGCTTGACAAGCCCTAAAAAGAAGCTTCACATCGAGAATATCCTTTGGCCGTGTAAGATTTTCTCCTTCTTTTGTAAGAATAAGTAATTAAGTTGCTGAGCTTGTGCATGATCATATCTTTAATTGTTAAATTGTATGCTAAGTATTGTTAAGATTTAAATATTAACATCGGTTAGGGATGGATCCTTTGGTCAGAAGACAGCATTTCGAATCCATAATCGTCACTATGGGTACTTGGTGATGAATTTTGGCTTAACCAATGCTACAGCCACTTTTCAAGGCCTGATGATTGATCTGTTTATGTAGTTTATGAGGAAGTTTGTGCTTACAATCTTCGATGATATTCTGATTTACAGTGCTGATATGGAACAGCATGTGTGACATATGGGGGAGGTTTTTCAAGTAATGAAGAAGAATAATTGTTTGCCAAGAGAAGCAAATGTGCTTTTGGTACAAATAGAGTAGAGTACTTGGGACACTTTATTGAGAAGGAAGGTGAATCCACTGACTCTAGTAAAGTGAAGGCAATTGCAGAGTGGCTACAACCTACTAACCTGAAAATTTAAAGTGGTTTCTTAGGTTGGCTAGTTATTATAGGTGTTTTGTCAAGGATTTTGGAGCATTAGCAAGACCTTTAACATCATTGAAGAAGAAAGATGCATTTATGTGGAATTAGGAGGCACAAAAGTCTTTTGATAGCTTGAAGAAAACCTTGTGTGAAGCTCTTGTCCTAGCTTTACCACTTTTTGATAAGTCTTTTTTGGTGGAAAAAGATGCTTGTGGTCATGGCATTGGAGCTGTATTAATGCAGGAAAGTCACCCACTGTCCTAGATCAGTAGACACCTCAAAGGTAAGCAGCTGAAACTCTCTATATAAGAGAAATAACTGTTGGTTGTGCTTTTTGCAGTGCAGAAGTGAACACACCTATTCAATAGCAGTGGTTACCTAAGCTTTTGGAGTTTGATTATGAGATCCAATACAAGCAAAGGAAAGAAAACTTAGCTGCGGATGCACTTTTTAGAGTACAAAGGTTCTGAAATACTATCTTTTGACAATCAATTTCATCATGGATCAGAGAAGCCTTAAGTACTTACTGGAGCAGAGGTTGAACACACCTATTCAACAGCAGTGGTCACCTAAGCTTTTGGAGTTTGATTATAAGATCCAATACAAGCAAAGGAAAGAAAACTTAGTTGTGGATGCACTTTCTAGAGTACAAAGGTTCTGAAATACTACATGTTATGGATTGTGACCAGAGACAAGAGTTTATTCAATTCTCTATCCAAAAACGTTTAAATTTCTTTAAAAAGAGAAAAACCCCGAAAATAGAACTTTTAATCTTAAATAGTTAAAAACAATCACATTAGGCTGAGTCTATAGTTTTATTTGAATCTAACACACAAAACATAACAATACACATAAGATTTATAGATCCACTCTTTTAGGAGGGAAAGATGAAATGCAAGGAATGAAAAAACCTGAAAAAATAAGATAAATTGTAAGAAAGACATGAGATAAAGATGGCGAATTCATATAGATTTGGTGTATTCAAGTTCGAAGAGATTATAGAAAGTTAGAGAGTTTTAGATAGAAAAATATTACATCTTTATGTCGCCATTTGGGACAAAGAGAGAGAATGTGTAAAATATTATTATAAAATGAGAAATTTGCAATTAGGTTACAAGTTTTGGTGAATAAGATTTCTGTAGAAGTCTGCTAGTGCATTACATTTTATTAGAATTCTGATGAAGTCGGCTAGTACATTAAAATTTAGCAGATTTCTCTAAAAAAATCTTCTAACCCTAAATCTACCATATATTCTAAAAGATTTCTTAAGAAGTCTCCTACCCCTAAAATAAAATAGTTTAACTAGATGAAAATAAACAATTCATTAAACATAATATCAACTTAGGATATTTAATATATACAAAACTAAACACTTATATGTCAAATTTAAATTTCAAAAAATAATATTTAAGATTCCAAAATCTATTCATGAACATATGTTACCAAACCTAACCAATAGACAATCGTGAATTATAATTTGTATTCACCCATCTACGTCCTAACTATTCAATTTTATTAAACTTAAATTTACATGATTTACATATTTTTATATTTATATGATTTCAATTTATTTTATTTCGAAATATATTTTATTTTCTTATAAATTAATTAGAAGATTAAGTACATGAATACAATTTTTCATTAAGTCGCCTTGAGCAGACTTCATTGTCTCAACTAGGTGTCTCAAGGCTAAAATCGTTAAAGTGTTTACAATTTTTTTTTATTTGGTCATAAGGAGGTAGTAGTAATTTTACTACTTTTAAGTTATTTTTTCACTTGATTGAATTTGAAATATATATTTCAATTCAGACTCAAGTTTTAAGTAATTTTGGCAAATCCCCATATGAACTATTTGTAAATATTTTATATGTCATGAATGTTCGAATTTTCCATCTTTTTCTGTCAACATGACACTACCTATGGTGAAATAGAATCCGATTCAGATAACAAAACTGGGGGATTGAATTAACATACGCGACAGTTGAAGGTAGACAACAAGCACCTTGTGAAAGCTTGTCAGTCATTTTGTTCTACGTCCTCGGTATATGTTAAATCATAAAGGTGAGAAGAAATTTCTTACATTGTAAAAATTCTTCGATATATGTAGTGAAAGCTAGTATGTCCTTCGGTGTAGATAAAATCCCCATAAATTATTACTACTTTGTTGCAAACACTAATTCTGAGATCTAAATAGTCTTCATCCATTCCAATTTTTCAGATGTACCACATAATACAGAAACAAAATAGCTGAAAACATGTTCTTTAGAGAGTCTCCAGGATAAATAATCAATATTCGAGATTATGAAAGCCATTGGAAAATCCCCATGATTAGATGGAATCTTAGACATGGTCATGGTCCTTTTTGAAGCTCAAGTGGACATTTAAAAAGTACATAATTTGTTTTTTTCCTCTGCCCCAAATATATCACAGAGAAATTTCACCTCCTATACACATAGAGTTGTCAAACGGGTTGACCCGCGTCCATATGGACAGACCCGCAGCGGTTCAGTCAGTTCATCAACCCGCGTGGGTTGGCCCGTGGCGGGTTGCGGCCAAAAATGTCTTGTCCAAGCCCGTCCAACCTAGTTTACTTTCTTTGCGGGTTGACGTGCGGGCTACCTGCAAAAAAAAAATATGTTCTGAACGTTGCTCAATGTCTACTATTATCTATGTTTTGACATTTGCTCATATTTATCTTGGTTAGTTTATAACTGTGCTTTTGTGTTTTTTACGTGAGGAATGAAAAAAATCAAACTTAGAAAAAAGCTACACATAGTCTCATACTCTCATGTGGACTTTACTTATTTCAGAAGAAAAAGTCTAAATTATATCAACTCCTAAGAAAGAAAGACACCTGTTTATTCTCCTTATAACATTTGATTTGCAGGTAAGAAACATGTTAATTCTCTAAACATAAATCCAATAAATCAACGTAAAAAACAAGAAAGCAAACAAACTGTAATAGTTCAAAAGCAACACCAAATAAATTCCAGTCAATAAACTTAAATTCTAAATGGAAATATGAAAACCAACAAGCCAAACTAAAACACTAATAAAGCGACTCTCCATCAAGCTTCATCTTCTTCATCGACAATGGACTCGAAAGATGGTAATGTCTCATCATCAACATATTCTTCATCTTCCTCTACATATATGATCCAAAATGAGTTAGCTAAGTGTAATGAAGACCAAGAAGCAGTATAGTATACATAATTAGCTGTTATAATAAAAATTATTACCATTTTCGTAAGCTTCAAATCCCTTTAACCAATTTCGACTACATATCAGTGCTTGAACATGTTTTGGTAGCAGACGACTTCTGTATTTGTTCAAAACTCGAGCTCCAATGCTGAAAGATGATTCAGAAGCTACGGTTGTGATAGGTATGCTAAGAAGGTCACGCGCCATTAAAGCTAATGCACCAAAACGTTTCGAGTTATCTTTCCAATAGTCCAGGATATCCAGACTAGCAAACACCTTTCCGTCTATAGGTGGTTCTTCGAGGTATATCTCCAGTGGTGATTTTCCACTAACAACAACATTTGCTTTGCAAAATGAAAAGAAGTCCTGAAAATCAAATATGATATGTTCTTGAGATGTTGTTTAAATTACTATTTAAGAGTGAGTTGAAAAAATCAGAATCAAAAGAAAACTCACATCATAATTGCTGTCCCTGATGTTCATCCTCTACTAGTTGATCTTGAGTAGCTTCATGTGTTTTTGCAGAAGGAGAATTTGATTTTTCCTTGTTCTCATAGGCGCTAAACAAGGTTTGCAGTTTTTCACGCAAATGTTTAATCTTTCTTTCTAAAGAATTCTTGTCAACTTTACCAAAACAAAACTCTGCAAGCTTTAGTTTTAGACGTGGATCAAAAACTGTAGCCATGGCAAAGATGTCGCTGACTTCTTCCCAATATTTTTGAAACTTCTCTTTCATCGGTATAACCATTCTTCGGACAACATCATCTCTACTTGTTTCATTCAGTGTCAGCCAGTTTTGAATTCCCCACACATGCATGAAATACAAGTTGGAAGTAGGATATGTCGATCATGACATGAGACGAGTAATCTCATCAAAGGGCTTCAAGAAATCACTCATCTCCTGCAATCTTCTCCACTCATCCTCGCTTGGGTGAAACTTGTAACTCCTCTCAATAAGTTTGAGATGACCAAATGCTGCTTGATACTTGAGGGACATGTCAATCATTTTATAAGTTGAATTCCATCGTGTGGTAACATCCAAAAGCAACCCAGCATTCTCTTGAACACGCACAGATTCAACACATTTAGCAAAGAGCAGTTCACGAGATTCAGATGCTTTGACAAACTTGACACTCTCTCTGATCTTATGCAAGGAATCACCTATTACTTTGAGTCCATCTTGAACAATAAGATTGAGGATATGCGCAGAACACCTGACATGAAAGAACTCTCCACCACAGACCAAATCGTTTCGCAACACAAGCTGAGATTTCAAGATATCTTGCATAGAATCATTGTTTGTAGCATTGTCGAGTGTGACTGAAAACACTTTTTTATCAATACCCCATTCTTTCATTTCATCAAGAATCTTCATAGCTAACTGAAAACCTGTATGTGGAGGCGGTAGAGCACTAAACGAAAGAATCTTGTTCTTCAATTTCCAGTCTCTGTCTACATAGTGTGCTGTCAAACACATGTAACCTTCATGTGTGATTGCTGTCCACAGATCAGAAGTAAAGCTAATCCTTCCAGGAAGATTAACCAATTCTGTTTTCAGGATAGCTGTCTCAGTCTGATAGAACTTATAAACATCTTTTGCAGCTGTGTTGCGACTGATAAACTTCACATATGCATTCAAGTACTTCCAAACAGATCTGACCCTCTCATATTCAACGTATGAAAATGGTAAATCATGCTGAATGATACACTTTGCTACCATCTGACGAAAAATAGTGTGATCATACTTCCTTGCTCGCAGTTTTGCTTCTGCATTGAGCGCCATTTGACGAACATCACCCGTCGTAGCCTTAAGATTACACTTCAGTAGATGGCGTCTCATAACATTAGTCCCATTCTTGTGAGAGTTATGTGCATATTCAATTTTGCAGTGCTTGCATTGTGCTTTTTGAGAGCCATCTTTCTTAGTAACCACTACAAAATCTTTCCACACAGCTGAGTATTGTCTCCTTTGTTTCTGAGCCGATGACTTTCCTTCATCATCATCACCTGAATCGTCTTCAGAATCAGCAGTCTTCTGTTTCTTCTTTTGTGGCTTCCCTTTGCCACCATGATCACCCTTTCCCTTCTGTTTCTTTCTCTCATGCGCCTTAGATGACATCCCTTTGCCATCATCATCCTCAGCCTGAACATGATGTTGCTTTCTCTCATCAGCATTAGCAAAAACTCTCACTCTTACAGGTTCATAATCATCTTCCATTGCATCATCATCTGATTCTTCTTCAACTTCAATAATTCTTCTTCTATAAGACTGAGATGTTTGTGATCCATCATAATTGGTACGCTCTTGTTCAGCGTTTGCAGCGTCAAGAACTCCTTGTGTCTCAAAATCTATTGACATCAAGTTTGAGAAACCCCCAGAATCCATAGCTCCCTTCTGAATCAGCCTTTGAAATCGTGTTGCAGTCAAACTCACGAGCAGTTTTTTGCTTGTAGACTTTAGAGAAACGTGGTTACGTAACTATTAGAGTATTAGGTTCAAAAAGCGGCAGACATTTAGGTTTTTAGTTAATTAATAAACTAATGATTCAATAATTTATTAATCAGTAGTAAATTCTAATGAGTCAAACCCTCTAGTTAGTATAGAAGCTTTCAAGTTTCAAGACTAGAACTAGAAATCTAGAACTAGAAGTATTGAATTCAAATTTTAATAGCTAAACATCGTATATACTTTTCCTATCAATCCAGATTCCACAAAACAAAAACTACACATTCAGAAAAAAAATCTTACTAAGAACCAAGCCAAAGCAAACTTATTCTAACATGATCACCAAAATCGATACAAGCCAATAACTAAGCATCATCATTTTGTGGGCAACCCGCGACCCGCTAACCCGTGATGGGTTATGACTTGACCACCCGCAAACCCGCTTGGGTTAGACCCGCTAAACCCGCAATTTCATGGACACCAAAATATTTTTCCAAGCCCGCCCCGTGATGGGTTTATATGGGCCGAACCCGCGGGCCACGGGTTGGGCTGACAACTCTAGTAACTGTTTTGAATATACAAATGTAAAAATGCACTTGCCACACACCATAATCAATACTTCTCTTTAGTTGATGATTCGCTTGATCGGTACCTGCCAAACGCCAAAATCAAATTTTATATCCCACCATCATGCTAACCATTAACTTTTTTTGTTCATACATTTTTTTAGTAAAAAATCTGATAAATTTGTTATTTAATATATTTCAAATTCCAAAATAGCTTATATGTTCATTCATGTATTCTGTTTTTATGGTTAAGTGGCAATGACTTCATAAACATTAAAGAGAAATTTCATATGTGAGTGAATGAGAATTCATAGGAAAAAAACATTGTTAAAGGTTAATTTATAGTTTCAACTTCTTGCTATTTTTATTATTTTCACATATTAATGCTAATATTTATGCCTTTGTTCCACAAAGTAACAATAAATAAAATGTTAAGCAAAACCACCTTCTGGAATATAAGATGTATCTATACAACACATCTGGAGTAGCAAACTGTTCAAATTATTGGATATAAAACCTATCCATTTAAAAAAATATTTAAGAGACATTTTATTATTTCCACACTTTTAGAAAAATATATTTAACTGAAAATTATATAAAACACTTATGTGTTTAAATTTAAAGATGTTTTAGCAACATTAAATATGTTTATATATTATTTATCTAACTAATATATTTTAATTCAACTAAAATTGTTATAAAATATTATTCTATACAAAAAATAATATTTTTTCCAAAATTTATAAAAGAACATAAAAATCAAGTATAATAAATTAAAAACCTTAAATTACAAATGTTAATAAATAATAAATACAAATGCGCGGATCCGAGTCTAGTATACCTTTATTCGAAAAGATTACTGGTAGTTTTACCAGGTCTGGTTTCATCCTTCTTCTCTAACGAAAAAGTGTATCTTACCATTATATCTCCATTCAATGAAAGGAAAAGCCTTCTCGGATTCTTTGCGGAGTAAAAGTTTTAGCTTAGTCATCGTTTTTTTATATCTTGTGTAGGAGTATGTACAAAGTCATAAGATGAAATTAAGGATATTTTTTTTTGGGTGAGAATTGGCTCTCAAGTCACAACTTCTTGTGACTAACTATCTGTTGTCAGACATTGTTGTGAAGGTTTTATTAATGCATTCAAACTTTATCTCAAATTTGTTGTCATGTTGTTATTAAATTTTTTTCTTGATTATTTACTTCGCTGTTATTGTTTCCGTTTTTATGTAAGAAGATGGATAATTCCTTCGTTATATTGTAGCTCAACAAGTTGAGTTTCTAATCTAAGTAAGTTGTTTAAAAAAATCTATATTTTCTATAAATTTCTATTTTTTTTTTCATCAAAAGGTCATTCTATTACTCAAGCTTGAGGTGGTCTGGGAAGCCAGACTGGGATAGAACAACCAATGAAACAAATAGTTCTATGAAAAGATCGAACATTTCTAGCTAAAGCGTCCGCAGTTTCATTAAGATTTTTTGAGATGTGACAGATATCAAATCCTCAGAAGCAAATCAGTAGCGTCTGTATCGCCTCTAGTTTTGTTGCAAAGCTCAACAACTCATGTGGCGCTGATAACATCGCAATTCCTTGCAGTCAGTTCCAAAGCGTTGACATGATGAGTATTGAAGCATACACTTCATTTCCCAACGAAGAGCCTCTAATTCCGAATGAAGAGTCGTTTCTCGCTTCCTTAGATTACGCATCCCCATGAGCTCAATATTCCCATTACAGCCCTTCCACACCCAGCCGCATCCGCTAAACTGATCTTTTGCAGTCCAAGAACCATCCACCATACATATATTTTCAAGACATAAGGTCTGTGGCATCTCACTCATGTGCACTTGTGGATTCTGGTTACTCGCCTCATTAGCATTAAACCATGCAAAACATTCACTTTCTACATATCGTACTAGCTCCATCGGATCTCAATCAATTCCCCTAAAACGTTTGTCATTCCTAGCCTTCCAGATATACTCGATCAGCCATGGAAAAAGATCTCTATGTGATTCCTGCGTAGCGATCTCATTCTTTTTCCAGAAGAGGTAATCATATTAGTAAAGATACTAGATAATGGAAAATTATCTTGGCCTGATGGCGGTGAAGATAAGGCCCAAACTTGTAAAGCAGGGGGGCACTCGAATATAGCATGGGTAATTGATTCCTCCGACTCCCCACATCTCGGACAGTAATCACCACATCTCAAATTTCTGTAATTTAGGTTCTTTGTGACCGCCACATGTCATATTATCAATTCCCATATAAATGGCACATCTTTGGGGGTGCATTGATCTTCCAAGCAAAGGCCCGAAGCTCAGTAATATTAGGCCCATACATCCCGTTCTCCACATTTTTCCGCAACAGGTTCCGGGCCACCCATTAACCTGATTTGACCGTATATTGACCATTCTTAGTGTAGCTCCATCAAAAAGATTCTTTGTGGTTCACCGAACTTATTGCTAAGCTTCTGATTGTGTGAATTGTACTGGTTCAATATTTTTTCATAAGATATAAACGTGGTAGTAAAAATTTTATTTATATAAAACATTATTTTTTGTTGAACTTCTCGTATATATTAACTTGGTTTGTATATTGATAGAAATCAAGAAAGCGAGTTATCAGTGTGTTTTGCCGTGTACACCATCTTATGGAAATAGGGTATGTTACAACTATTGCATAAGTCGTCATTATAATGGAGGACAGTGTGATGTTCAAAAGGCTGGACAACCACCAAAATGCTGTTGCTATAATTACTGAAATATATTTTTTAATAATTGGCTATTTAAGCATAATGTTTTCTTATCATATTATACAAGATAAATCCCTTTCTTATTAAAAGAGGAGCATTATTAAAAACAAACCTTATTTTGGTAGATTATTAACAACTTTGTCATTATAGCTGATGTGGCAAGCTCACAGACCTTCTCAACCATCTTACTTATAGTACCTTTAATTACTAGAGAATTTACAACAAATCGCCATTGGTACTTATTACATATTTTCATGTTATAACATATACCATAAAATAATTTTCTGTTTGTAAAAAGACAATAACCGAATTTCAACAGCTAAACATTTTGTAAATGGTTTAGAATCATCCAAAATTAATCCAGAACAAATATTTCGAGAGCAATACATATCATATACATCAGGATCACTCACCCAACGGCCCATATCACTGTCTGATCTGGTCAGTAACTGGGTTCCCCTCTCTGTTTCCTTTCTTTGGTGACGATCTTAGGGTTTCTCCTTGGAAGAACAAAATCTCGTTCCTCTGATTTTGATTCTCGCCTTCGAAAGCTTGATCTCTGTCTAAGGGATTGGTTTTTTTTTGTCGACTAAAATTTCATTAAATCGAAATTACAACGTTGATCATACAAAACTATAGCACATAAATTATTAGCTATGTGAGCCATATGCTGAAAATAGTACAAAGAATAACTTTCACAATGCGTTTTGGTCAAAAACGCCTTACTCGCTAACGAATACACATATTCGTAATATTTTTTATGCCATCTTGCTCCAATACGATTCTTTGCCTTTCTTTATCTTTATCTAGAGGCTGTTTCTGAATCTTATCGTTCAAACCCATTACGTCTAGTATCAGCTCTGGAAATACGACAACCTGATACCAATTAGTCCGTATCAGAGTCTTTCTTAAAAGCATAGATCTTTGTTCAGTTCCAATATAACCCTTTAGCACAATCTTTTCCCCAAAATCAGCATTACCAATTCGCCTTCCAAGCATTCTTAAAAAGACAAGACCATCGTCTTCCATCCATCCATTAAAAAGCAGTAGACTTATGACTCCGAGACCAAGTATAATCATGAAACTCCATTTCCAATCACGAGATGAGACCATAACCAAATGGTGATATAAACCAATACCAATCATAGTTGACTTGAAGCATTTATGTATCTTCCTTAGGATAAAAGAGAGTCGTTGTGTCAGTGACTCAGTAGGATAGATTTCTGAGTTGCCTTCGTTGTATCCAGGGGCGGAGGCAGCTAACAATGAGGGGGGGTCAGCTGACTCCGCTACTTTTCTAAAAAAAATTGTTTTGCTTAAGTGAAAATTATATTGACCCCAATAAAAAGGTAAATTTGACACCACAAAAATAATTATTAAACATTAAAGATAAAATTTAATTATACAATTAAAATATTTATACTTTTTATCTTTAAAACTTTAGATTTATATTAGTTTTAACCACATTTTTCTATGGTTACAAAAAAAAATAATTTGAGTACAATTTTTTTTTTCTTGATCCCGGTATAAAAAATTTCTGGCTCCTCCACTGGTTGTATCCCCTGGCCACGGTGCCTTTCCACTCCGAGTTATTGTTCCAAAAAGTTGGACTTTCCTGAGCAAATTTGCAGGAAAGAGAAAGCCGATGTGCTTCAAAGCCAACGGAAATACACTGACAAAGGAGAACTTGATGAAAACACTCTCAAACGTCAGAAGAAAACACTCCCATAAGGAGAGACAGACAATACCAAATATCGGAAAATAGATGTCGGAAACGTAACCGTTTAGTTTTGATAACCGAAAAGTCACCAACCGAGACTGCATAAACAATGTGCTTCAAAGATTGTGTAATGATATCTTTTGGCTTCGGATCTGCAACGGATTCGAGATCAGAAGAATTTATCAATAGATAAAAGAGATAATCTATTGATTCAAGTGAAATCTCTCTCACTGCATCCATCAAAGAACAAAAAGAGAAACAAACAATTGTGTGGTAATTGATCGAACACAATTATTGTATAACAGAAATTTTTTAAAAAAAAAGGAAAACAGAGCCACCGGCAAACGCCGGCGGCCCCAATCTGATAATGAAAAAGTCTGTTTAGTCGCCTTTGAGATCGCAAGAGAGATGAAGAGGCATCTACTAAGGGATTGATAATCACTTGGTTTTGCAATGAAGTATTTTTGTTCTTTAATTTGTTCACTATTGTCGTTTATAAGTTGAATTTCTTACTCTCTAGGCCACTTTTTGTCTTTATATTTACTCTCTAAGCCACATTGCACATATGACAACCTTAAGTAATTACGAAAGTCGTTTATGCCCTCCATTATGAAAGAAAAAAATACGAAACCAAAATTTCTTAACATAACCGCATCATCCCTCGTTTACCTTTACTCTTCTTCTACATCAAACCTTATCCATCTCTCAAGCGGTGACCAATTTCTCCAAAAAACAAGAGATCTCAAATACAATCTTGAACCTATCTCCTTCTAATTGTTTACGCACACTATACTCCTCTTTTACTTCAAACCATGCCAGGTTAGTTTCCTATAAATAAAACCACTTTTTTCCTTCATCTATCGTAACAGAGAAGCTTCTATTTTGAGAACAACAATTGAGAAGTTCTTGTCTTTTTTTCAATCTTATCTCTTTTTTCAATTTTATAACAAAGAAGCTCTTGATTTTTTATTTTGCTAATTTCATGATTTTTAAGGAAAGAATCAACCTGACCACCGTCTCCCACCGAGGATCTTCGTGGGTGAGCTCGGGGATCCATTTTGGATGAGCTCGGAGTAGCTCAGAATCTGCCGTGGATGAGCTCGGGGTAGCTGCGGTGGTGTTTCAGAGAGTGGATGGGCTTGAGATTCGCCGTGGGTGAGCTCGGGATCCGATTTGGGTGAGTTCGAGATCCACTGTGGGATCCGATATGGGTTAGTAGTCTATGTTCACACAATTTCTTTCAAAACCTTGTCCACATACGTTTTATAAATCTTGTCCACAATTCATTGAAGAGATGTTTCATTAAGCTATGTTTACACATTTTTTTACAAAACCTTATCCACAATACATTTTATACATCTTGTCCACAATACTTTGAAGAGATATTCAATTGATTTACAGTAATGACGATGAAGAGATGACTTTACTTATGTACGTGTTCACACATTTACAAAAATCTTATCCACAACTTTTAGTTTTCTGTCCATGTATCTATATTCTATGTCCATGTCCACATAACTTTTTTACAAAATTTTGTCGACATCCAAAAGTCAAAAATAAGACACAATATTAATGGCTCAGAAGAAAAGACAAACCGAACCGGTTTTCCTTATTGAGGACATTATTGTCCGAAATTTAACTTATGACTAAGGAAAGTGCCTTTAATGTGGAATGTGCCTCTGAGTGTAAAGCAAACTCAAAATATGGCCTATAGTGTAAACAACTCTTATAAGTTCTTCTCTTTTTGTACAATTAAAAAAAAACGTTCACTTCCTAGAACTTGCGTAAGAGGATACAATAGAAAAAAAGATGAATCCCAAGTGTGACGAACTGTGCTTTTCCATGGCAATATCAAAACCCATGTAGATGAACCTGCATATTTTATAATTTGGAAATGTAACTTCAGGCCATTGACAGAAAGAAACCATCAAAAATGTTTGAGAGTACACAAATGTCTCTGTCGGGGAAGATATAAAATTAAAAAATGTAGACACAAATCGCTGAGAATGTGCATAAAGGTTTGAGTAGGTATAATGAGTAATACATGCAAATGTGTTTGTAGCTCTAACATTAGATACGCGAAAATACTTTTAAAAATTTTGAAGTATTTTTCTTTTACTTTAGTTTATTTTCTTCGACTCCTATGTTTTATTTTCAGAAAGCAATCAAACCAAACAACAATCGTCATCCAAAAATCAATTTATAAAACAACCAGAAAAATCAGATATACAACAATTATTCTAAAGCAACCTATATATTATAAGTTATCACCATTCTTAAAACTAACCAAATAGTTCAATCATAAACCGTCTACGCCTCAAGGATTCTACAAATTTTATGTCAGAGGAATGATTCATATGTGCATGTATGCTATTAAAACATAAGTATAGTATAAAAATAAACTTGAAACTTTATGTTATGTCATTAAATTTTTACTTTAAAATGTCTATGTTGCAAAAGGTAATTCAGACATATCAAATTTGGTCACAACATATAAAAATATGAAATTTTTTAAACACTGATTGTATTCCATGTAATAATCTACAAGTTCAACTCTTACAAGAGTTCATACAAGCTAAAAGCTAATATGCATCAAAATTTAAAAAAAAAAAGATGATAGGAAGCATAGCTCCCATAAGAATACCTGAAACAGGTTTAGGGAATAACACACAACATCAAAGACCGCTTGCTTCATGCACCAACAAGCTCTGCAACCAACTCGGACAACGTCGAGCAGTGCCGGTCCAAGCATCTCTGGCCCATGCATCTGTGGCGCCTAAAGCACACTCCTAATATGCTACCCCCTAACTATATTTTTTCATAATATAAATTTATAATCAGACAATGAAAAATATTATTAATGTTTAATTTGTTCTCAGAGAATAAAAGTAAAAGAAAATATATTATTCATGAAAGATAACTCTCCTTACTTTTTTCCTGCAAAATCATTATCAACTTCAAATAATTAAGTTTATCCGCTAACGAATGCTCTATTGATATCATCGAAAGTCGAATCAAAACCCCCTGAGACATAGTCGAACATAAAAAATTCTTAATGAGTTTCAACTTTGAAAACTTCTTTCTGCAGAAGCAATAGAATTCAGAATTGTTAGTAATATACGATAAGCAGTCTCTGTGTTTCGAATAACAACCATCCATTTTTAGAAATTCCAACATCTCGATCGCCTTTGTAATTTCCTATGGCAACATTCTTCTTAGATATTGAAGTTTCATAAACAAATATTTCCCATCTATATCAAATGCCTGTCATGCTCTAGCGAAGCTTCAAGCTTGAAACAAGATATCATCAACTCATCATCTTTTACTGACTTTAGCCTTTTCAAACAAAACAAAAACCCCAAAAAAAATTTCATACCTTAGGTAAAATTTCTTGAATCTAACCCTTAGTGACACTATAGCTTGATTCACTATGTTGATGAAATAATCAATCCTATAACGTCAATTGTTACTGTTGGAGTAAATAAAATAGGTAGTATTGTAATTTATGTATTTTCTCCGTTAATATAATATATACGAAATTAAAAAGTTTAGAAAAGGTAATCAACATAGTGAACCCGTACCTAGAAGAGTAAGAAAACATACATAGCCACTAGACCAAAGAAACTTCGATGAGCATTATGCCCCTAAATTTTTAATAAATCGTGGTGCCCAAGCCATTTCTTTACGGGCTTTAGCCCAGAGCCGGGCCTGATGTCGAGCAATGTAAGACTGGTATCGATGGTCTGTTGAAAAATTGATAGCAATGTTCATGTTATTACAAGAATAAAGGATGACCATCTAGGAACTAAAGCAAGAAAGACAGAGATCTTATCAATGATAGGGTTGAAGAGAGGAGACCTACGAGGTTGAAGACAAATCTCATGAGCTTTCACAAGAAAAGATACAAAGATAATTATGTCTTGCTTCATATTTCCCATTGATTCAATTGCCCATAAAAAGCTGAGCAAATCCGCCTCTTCCTCCGAGCACACATATGAGAACGATCATCTGCCATCGAACAGAGTGGCACCCTCATGATCTCTAACAATACATGAGGCCCGACTAACCATTTTTCGGCTTGACCAGGATGAACCGATTTTGCATTTGAGTACATTAGGCACCAGTTTATCCTAATCTACTGAGGTTTATCTCCCTTCCTCAGCCGGAATCACATGATTATTAATTGTTAACCAGAGTTCTTCATCCTTCAACGCTTTGGTGATTATAGTACCATGGGTGTACTTGCATTTTTAAAAGTGGAGCGAGTTTTGTACCTTCCAAATTTTCCATATGATCCAAGGAAATGCCCACTTAATCCAATCAGGAATCTCTGATTTCTTGAAAGATTTCAATATGTGATGAAGGTTGAGGAAAACAGAGTTAGTGGATAAACCACCCGGGGAATTTGTGGGATATGAGATGCTTCACAAACCTGCTTGGCAGCAGAGCATGTCAATAAGACATGAAAAATATATTCAACCCTATGACCACACACTTCACAGGAGAATCCAAATGAAGTCCAAGAGTTCTTAGACTGTATGTAACTGGTATAGCTCTCGCTAAAGTCTTCCATAAAAATAAGTTTAAGCTTTGAAGGAGCCTTTACCTTCCATATTTTCATCCATAGAGCTTTCTCAATCGGTAGTAGGACCTGAGGCGGAGGATTCTTCTCCTTATGTATCACATCGAAGAGGCGATAAGCACTTTGGGAAGTCTACGTTCAATCCTTCGTAAAAACCCCACACCAACTCATCTTTACCATTTAAGTGAAACTTGGTATTCAAGATGCGTTTGAACATCTTCCTTTGCAAAACTGAGCAGCATATTCCAATTGTTAGAAATTCTAGTGCGGAAGTGTGTTAAACCAAAAACATACCTTAACTCGGTTTAGCGATGAACACTACTTGATACAATCGGGCAAGAGTCGGGGATGAAATTACAAATGGAAATCAACCACTTGTCACTGTTTAAGTACCCTTCTAGTTGATTCCTTGAAGCTTTCTCTCTCTAAAACATTTTACTCTCTCTCTCTCTAGATTTATTCTTCTTCTTACTTGGATTATTATCTTCTCTTTGCAATGTATATTATATATAGACAATCAAGAGACACTATGTGACACTAAGGAAGGGACACCAACAAATAGACTGTCTTTTAAATGAAGAGTTGCATAGGTTCATTTATGGAGTTCAATCAATAACTACCAGTTAACCAAACCGGATTGGTATGCTGCCTAATCATGGGTGCAAACCAACCATAAACTAATACCAACTACCAATATGAGGGTAATGAGATCAGAGACATGTAAGGTAAGATTAATGTCTCTGTCTTGTTTATATTTCGGTGGTCTGGGACAAACATCCATCATCCAGTTCTTCAGCCATACATTGTAATCAGTGCCATTCGATCTCAACAGTCCCTGCTTCAACAACTCACGGACATAAATAATGCTTCACCACGCATAAGAGGGTCTGGATCCAATGCTGCATTCCTGAAACCAGCTTCTCCAAAGTACATGTGCTTTAGGACATGTGCCACTAAGGAGTCTTTATCACTTCATACCATCCATGCTTGTTTACCCAATAGAGCCTGATTAAAGTGGGCAACATCATGAAAACCAAGTCCTCCAAATTATTTCTTCCTACACAAATATTTCCAAGCCACTCAGGAGATCTTTTTGTGGTTTGAACCATTGTTGATGTATTGCATATTTCCATTGTTTTATCCATTCATCCATATGCATTTTGATCATATAGACTAGGATTTAGTCATTTCTAGGTTGCATTTTGCATACATGAGTTCTTATCAGGTATTGGAGTATCCTTGGGGTTCTTTGAGATGGTTGGATGCATTTGAAGCTAAAAAGAGGATTTAAAGGTGATCATTGGACGAGCAGGGCATGGAGTGACGTCTCGGAGCGACATACCAAGGTAGCTCGCAGCCAGAGTGACGTCCCGGAGCGACATACCAAGGTAGCTCCCAGCCAGAGTGACGTCTCGGAGCGACATACCAAGGTATCTCCCATCCAGAGTGACCTCACCACAGCGACGTGCACAGGTAGTTCGGACTTCTCTCACCAAAAATGTGTTAAGATACCCATTGTCTCCTCACAAATTTCCTTTGGTAGCTTAAACTCTAACATGGAAAATATATGCATTGCTAAGCCAACAATCTCCTTTCCCCCATGCGACAAAGCTCTTGAGAACCAGCCGTTCACTATGCCATGTATCTTTTCGGGAATGTAGCTCAGCAGTTTCCTCTTACTTCCACTGAAACATTCAAGTAGCCCCTAATACAAATTGTAACATTACGGGCTGTAGTATATGGAAAGTTTTAAAGAACTTATTTTGACTACATATGTTACCAAAGTACACTTACCTTTTTGGTCAAACATTCGTTTAGAACTCCAGGGTTAGGCGTGCTTGAGCTGGAGTAGTATAAGGATTGATGACTTTTTGGGAAGTGATTCACAGTGTGAGGGAGGCCAAACCACATAGAAGAGTCATGTGGTGATTGCAGGGTAATAAATAAGACTTTCGAGCCTTCGAAACACTAATGCACCGCCCATCACACGGAATAGGGCCTACGGGCCGAGTGAGAAGGCATGGGAGGCCCATTAACCATGGGTGTTCGGGCGTTACAAGTGGTATCAGAGCCAAACCTCAATGAGTGTGGAGTCATGTGTGGGCTCACACTAACATGGGTCACGATCTTGGGGCGCAACGAGGATGTTGTGTTCTCTAAGAGGGGGTGAATTATAACATACCGGTTTGTAGTTTATGGAAAAGTTTCAAAAAAATTGGCTACCTATGTCACTAAAGGGAACTTACCTTTTCGGTCACACATCAATTTAAAACTCCAGGGTCAATCGTGCTTGAGCTGGAGAAGTGGAAAGATGGGTGACCTATCGGAAAGTGATTCACGATATCGTGTGAGTAAGGCCGAAGCACGGGGAAGTGTCATGTGGTAATTACAGGGCCAGTAAACAAGACTTTCGAGCCTCCAAAAAAATAATGTACTGCCCATTGCACATAATGTGGCCCACGGGCCGTGTGAATAGGCGTAGGCCCGTTAGCCATGAGGAATTGGGGCATTAAAAGTGGTATTAAAGCCAAACCCAGACAAGTGTGGATTCATGTGTGGGCTCACACTAACATGAGTAATGATCTTGAGGTGCAACGACGATGTTGCGTTCTATGATAGGGTGAATTGTAACATCCCAATTTGTGGTATATGAAAATGTTTAAAGAATTGATTTGAATAGATATGTAACTAAAGTGCGCTTACCTTTTTTGTCACAGATCCGTTTAGAATTCCAAGATTAAGCGTGGTTGAGCTGAACTAGTGGAAGGATGGGTGACCTATCGAAAAGTGATTCGCGACATCGTGTGAGTGAGGCCAAAGCGTGTGGAAAGGCTATGTGGTGATTACATGGTAAGTAAACAATATATTCAAGCCTTTAAAAAATTAATGCACTATCCGTCGCATGGAATGGTACCAATGGGTCGATGAGCGGGCGTGGAAAGCCCATTAGCCGTGGGCGGTCGAAGTTGGAGCATGATTATCACATAAATCTGCCCCAAAAAAAGGTCTAGTTATAAAGAACTGAACTGATAACGAACAAACGATCCGTTGGTGAATCCCAGCTATTATGGCCCAAAGGGATATTCGTAGACTGAGGTAGCAAACTGCGAGTTTACGAATAATGAATTAGACCCGGTCACTTCACACTCAGTCAGTTACACAACATACCAAGATCTCTGAATTATGGTATGGCATGTGTACCCTAAATAAGCGGAATAGAGTGAGCTGGTCACTATAAAAGACAAAGCCAAAACCATTATTCACCATGCGCCATTTGACTTACCGACTCGAGATCTAGATTACTTTATCTCTATTTTATTCTATTGCGTTTTATTCGTTATATTCATTGTACTAATTTTCATTAATATTAGTCTTGTTGGTGCAAATTATCTTAGAGATCTACTCACAAAGACATTTCTCACTATTTCCCTAAACCATACTATATTCATATTAAATTTTTGACTGGGGGATTTATGATATAGCATGGTTTTTACCATGGTATGAGTCCTTTTTAGAGACTATATTATATGTTTGGAGTCATTTTTATTCATTTTAGGTATGGGTACGATTTAGAGCTTTTAGAGCAATTTGGGGCCTTAGGAAATACAGACCTGAAAAGATCAAGTCGGAGACGATTTCTGATGACAGTGTCGCGCGGCACACCTTTGTGTTGATCTATATCCTCCCTGTTTCACGAGAGAAATCCAACTTTGGGGATGTTGCAGAAAGGCCCAAAAGTTTTACCTAATTGCAAAAGATACCAATTTGTGTTTTAGACTATATTCTAGGTTTTTCAGACTTGGAGAACTTACGCCTTTTTACGGAGATTTTTAGAGTTTTTTGGAGAGAGAGAGCTTTGAACTCATACTTGTTAGAGAGAGGATTTTGAATTCCATCTTCTTACTTTATTCTAACTATTCAAATATTGATTTGTGTTTCTCTGATTATGTTTGAGTAACCTCATTGTTAGATTTAGGGCTCCTTAAAGGTTGTTGAATGAACTTTTAGACTTGATAGGATTGTTAGGGTTAATCCGTTAGTTCTTAATCTAGGTTGCTTTTAATGCTAGTTTCTGGATTTACCTCCTTGAATCTAGATCTTGGAATAATTGTGAGACATGAGAGCGTAATCAGTTGTCTAGTCTGAATTTTGATGAGCTAAATGTTTATTCGCAATGAGATTTGGCTTAGAGATTTAGTGAACCGATCAAACTTGAGTTTTTTGCTTGTCTGAAGTAATTGAATTCACAACGAGAAGTGGGATTCGAGGATTTAGACATTAGATAGTCTTGCAACGAGATTTGATTGGTTAGTTTTGTGAGTTTGAGTTCAAAAGCAAATCTTAATTTAATCCATGATATTCTATCCAGTCTGCAGTTTTGAAAAACCTGTGAATATCCTTGAGTCTAACAACCTTCATATTGATAACTTATAACCGACTTGTTTTATGTCGCTATTTACTGTATTTCGTCATTTACTGTTTAGCTTTATATGAGGCAAAAATCTATTATGCAATCTTAGAGTTCTTGTGGTTTGATTCATAAGTGTTACACCGAACCTCTTATCTGAGAAATTAGCTTAAGATTAATTTGAGAATATGAAATTCGGCGCCGTTGTCGGGGACTCTTTCTTATTTCCATTAGATTTAGTTCGGAGTCTAGTCTAAACCTTTATTTTTCAATTACAAATTCTTTCTCTTTGTCTTTTGAAACATGTACCGCTTGCGACGTAACAAACTTGGATTTCAGAAAACCTAAGTCGATCGACACTCATAGAGCATCGATCGACACCTTTCGGCCGGAATTAGAGATGCTTACAATGATCTCAGCAATGGATGAGAAAGGGTCCGTACGAGATCTAGAGGGTCGTGTGTGCGCAAAAGAGTAGGCCAGTTGCTTGATGAAAATGGGGCTGCAATCCCTAATGAAATAACTGTTATTGTGAATGCCGAAGTCGAGCGCCAAAGGACACTTAGAGACTACAATAAACCTGATCAATTCTACAAAAAACAGGTCTGACGATCCTTCCTACAGAAATCCAAAAGGATGACTTTGAGTTGAAACCCACATAATTTTCTCTTGTGGCTAAGCGTCCTTTTGTGGTATTCACAACGAGCATTCAATGGATCACCTAGAGTTGTTTGAAGACTTGGTTTCAGGCATTAAATGCAGCAGAGTTTTGGAGATTATCTTTGTTGCAAGCTCTTTCAATACTCTCTTTCTTGAGAGGCTGCTTACTGGCTAAAACAACTGCAGCCAAGATCCTTGACCTACTAGAGTGAAATCAAAAGTGCTTTCCTTAATAATTTTTCAGTGATACGAAATACGAGAACCCGAGGAGCAGAATCTCTATGTTCCTCAAGTTTCTACTGAGGCTTTTAAGCAAACTTGGGTCAGAGTCACAGCCTACCCTAGAGACTATCCACACCATGGCTTCTAAGAATTTCATTTGCTTACATTTTCTTTAGAAAGATCGATGAAAAATATCAAACAGTTCTAGACTCTACAAGTGAAAGAAATTTCAATACTAGGAGTCTGAAAAAGCTGAAAGGCTCATTGAAAATGTTGCTACCAGCAGCAGTGGCAAGATGTTTGATCTTGAGAGAAGGAAGACTGCTGAAAAACATGTACGGAATTCAGATGGATGAAGTTAAAGCAAATTTTGATTTTGTTCATGATCTTCTCATTGGGAAGAAGAAAATTTAATTTGCCATTGAGGTTGAAACTTTGGAGTCACATGAAGGAGTCGAAGAGACAGAAGTGGATTGCGTCGATGGAACTGGTTTTCAGGGTCATAGATTCAGTAACCCAGAAAGAGACTATGATTCTGAATCAACTCAAGAGGTCAACCTAGAGTTCATGTTGGGACTTTCCTGACATGACAGCAGAAGACGGTTTCTGATTTCAATTGAAGAGTGGACTCCATGTATGCTGGTTTAAATAGAAAATTCGAAGCTTTGAATGACCATGTAAAAAAATTACACGACCAAGTTGCACCAGCCGCTGAATTTTTCAAAAGAAAAGAAGGATTCCTTCATGTAAGAATTGATACTAATCTAATGCATCCCGTTAATGATGCCATGCTGGCAAGTGGGAAACAATTCTCTCATGACTTGAGAAAAGTATCATTTTGGTGAGTTGGCTGAACTTGAAGAAGTCAAAAATAAAGACCTTGATGAAACGCAACCATTGGTGTATCTGGAGGCGATATCATATCTCAACACCACCTCCAGAACAAGAGAAACATATTCCAACTAAGGATACAACAAGCAAAGAGCCTGCCATTCAGAAAAAGAGTCGATAGCTATGCAAAGAGTCGATAGCTACGCAAAGTGTCGATCGACACCGTTTTAGTGTTGATCGACACCCTTCTTGAACAGAAACTCAATCTTTGAAATCCCAACACCAGTAGAGGATAGGGTCTACAAACCAAAGGTTACCTTTCCTACAATCCAGGAAAACAAGACTTGGACGATGCTAGATGCAAGGATGTCATGGGGAAAATCATTGGTGAGATGTTGTTAGGAGTTCCCCTATGATCAAGAGGTATGTGAAGAGAATGGTGACAAAAAATCTAAGCCTTGAAGAAGGTGTAATTATGATCTCAGAACAAGTTGGTGATGTCATACAAGAGAGGATTCCAGAAAACCTTCCAAGCCCTGAAAGTTCTGCACTGGATTGCAATATCCTCACTGAGAGATTTCGAAGATCTTTATGTGATGTAGGTTCTAGTGTGAATTTGATGCCTCATTCAATAGCAGTTACTCTTGGGCAGACTGAATTAAAGCCTACCAGAATCACTTTCATCCTAGCTGACAGATCAGTTCGAATCCCAAAGATGTTCTAAAGGATGTGCCCATCGGAATCAGTGATTGTTTGATTCCCACAGACTTTTTGGTCTTGAAATATGGGTAAGAACCTAAAGACCCTCTTATTGTGGGAAAACCATTTTTTGCCACAGCTGGATCCTTTATTGATGTGGAAAGAGGATGCATTGGTTTGAATGTGGGTGATCTGGTAATGAACTTTGACATGGGCAAGCTGGTTAAGAGACCCAGGATTGACGGTCAAACACTTTTTGTGGATCACTACACTGATCTAGAGAGGAAACAGTTAGAGAGATGAGTTGTGTGGATCCTTTAGAGAGATCTTTAACTGAATCAACAGAAGAAGCAATGTATATGGATAGCCAGGGAGCTGAATACGTGAAGACTATGGATGCAAGTGATCAAATAATGAAATTGGTCGCTACCAAAGATCTCGAGCCAACGAAGGTGTCACCATCAAGTGTCGCTCGACACCTCACCAACCAGGAGATTGGACTCTCAAAAAGGCACCCAAAGTAGAGGTCAAACAACTTTTTGCATGTTTGAATACGCGCACCTCGGTGATAACTCTTCTTACCCTATTATTCTCAATGCTAATTTGAATAATGTGGAAATCGCCTTATTGCTAAGTAAGCTGCACAAGTTTTGCAAAGCTCTTGGTTATTCTCTTGATGACATTTCAGGTATATCTCTAGATTTGTGCATGCATAGGATCCACTTGGAAGATGAGTCAAAATCATCGATCGAGCATCAGAGGAGGCTAAACCTGAATTTGAAAGAGGTCATGAAGAAAGAGATTATGAAACTCCGGGAAGCCGGGGTTATCTATCCAATTTCAGATATCAATTGGGTCAGTCCAGTGCCTGAGGTTCCTAAGAAAGTAGGAGTCACAGTGGTGAAGAATTAGTAGGATGAGTTGATTCCTACGAGGATTGTTACATGACACAAGATGTGCATTGATTAAAGGAAGTTGAATGCTGGAGAGGCTCGCAAATCACCATACTATTGTTTTCAAGACAGATACTCATGGTTCTTTCAGATTCCTATCCATCCAAACAATCAGGAGAATGCCAGTTTTACTTGTCTCTACGGTACTTCTGCATACGTAGGATGCCCTTAGGACTTTGTAATGCTCATGCTACCTTCCAAAGATGTATGATATCTATCTTCACAAACATGATTGAGGATTTATTGCAAGTTTTTATGGATGATTTCTCAGTCTATGAGTCTTATTTTGCTTCGTACTTGGACATCTAGACAAGGGACTTTCTAGATGTGAAGAGAAACATTTGGTTCTTAACTGGGAGAAGTGATACTTTTGGTTACTGAAGGGAAATTTTTTGGGACACAAGTTTTAGCAGCTGAAATCGAGGTTGACAAAGCTAAGTTGACAAAGCTATGTTGACAAATCTAAAATCGAAGTCATGACAGGATTGCCAGCACCCACTAATGTGAAGGATATGAGGAGTTATATGGGACACAAACGACACTTGAAGTTTATTCTCCAATCATCTTTGATCTTTTTGGCATTGCTTTCTAATTTCTCACAAACACCGGAAATTGTTAAATCTAAATTCGGTATTTCCAATGTTATTTTACATGAAGGTAAATATGCGATGCAACATTTGAAGAAGAAGAAACTAACCAAGCTATAGAAATTCAAATACAAAACTAGAGTGCCTTGGTTACATTTCTGGAGTTGTTCATATTATAAGACTTGCCTACAAGTGGGTTATGTTCTTTTGTTAGAATGGTAAATGGTACAAGGGTTTTTCTGAAACCACAAGCTCAGATATGTGTGTCAGTGTTGTTCCATCCGTCTAGGAGAGCAGAAGTGTTGATTTCAGTTAATGTACTTCTTGTTCCTTCTCTTGGAAGTTATCAGATAAATGTCTCTACTACAAGCTTGAGGGCAAGCTTGTTTTCAAAGGGAATAGTGTTGATAGGTCTCACCCAAGTAAGTAAGCTGATGTTGAGACTTAATGGAAGGAAGATCCAAGGAGAGCTTTGGGATGAAAGTAAAGGTTTGTAGTGAGTGAAGAAACAAGAAATACAGAGAATAGTTCATCGTCCTTTGGGGATTATGCGATTAATGGACGGTTTGGCCACGGCGATATAAGCTTGGTGGTGATCGACATGAGATCACTGATCCGATCAACATGGGATCGAGATCCTTATATTTTGTAATTGTTCATCACTATCAATAAAGTTTTCTTTAGATATCCTTACTCTATCAAAGTGTGAATTTTATGGTAAGTAATTTGAAAGAAGTTTATTGAGAGATCAAAAATCGATAATAAAGAAAAAGATAATGAAATGGTAAGAGAATGAATTCGGCATGATCAAGGTAAAACTATGAAAAACATAACTTTTATGCTGACTTATGTATGATTGTGAATGTTTCTTCTCTTTGCAAATTTCTTTTGATTTATAGTTGAACTCGTCGGCTTCTTTTTTTTTCTGAACCGACTTAGATTTCTTCGACCTCCTCTTTTTAACAGGGCTAACTTTAATTACATTGTTTGGTTTTGCCTAGGAACATATTCCATCTCCAACAACATGGTAATCTACTGTTGGTCACAGGGGTACGGCCTTATCACTAACTCTCGTCTACTCCCAACATACTGACTACCACATGTCATTATGATGCGCTCTTTTGGTGTGTCATTCTAGATATTTTATTGTGAACTTAGTTCATGGTTTTTCAACTTCTTGTATTTTTGGCCCGAAAGTTCCGAATAACCATTTGCCTCCTTATGCATAAAAATTGAATCGCTCTTCACGCTTCTTTCACCCACCCCTTTAGTTCCTTTAGGGGCCTATTACCTAGCTATCTGGCTGCAGTTTCATAATCCATCTAATATTCTTCTTTCTTTCATACTTTAGTTGATTTTTATGGTTTCTCCCATCTCCCCATGTCATGTGACAAGAGCATTGCATCCTCTCACGATGCTCTATTAATAAGATATTAGGATGGTCTCTGGAACTGGAACTGATGGAAACGAGGATAATCCTTGCAAAAGAGAATCAGAAGATTCAATCACTCCAAGGTGTGTGGATTGAAGCGGGATACAATAGGGATGGCTCGACTACTGATACTCAAAGGTTTCTGGTTTGGATATTAAGCACCAAATCAGAGAATCCAAATGCTGGATACTAAACACCAGCATCCATAGATTATCAAACAGAGAACAAAGAAGAACAAACAAGGTTTTTGGACTGAAAAATGGTTATCTAATTCCTTATTTTCATCAAGGTTATACAAGGAGAATGATGTACATGCACAACATCTCGAAAACCAGCAAAACATTAAAAATTATGGCTCCCTCAAAACAATAACAAAGACTGAGCTTAAAATTTTAAAATAAAGCATAAATAAAACATACTTAAGCTAATATAAACTTAGATAGATGAAGAACACTACTTGGACCAACAATTTGGTGTTTTGTAAGTAACTTGTGGCCTCATTAAAAACTTATCTTTGGAAAGCCCAATGGAATAATACCAAAGATAGGGAAAAAAGAGCACACAACAAGCATTTGCCTAAGGAAAAAGACTTTAATCAGAATGCCATAACCATTTCAAAGCTCGGTCCAAGTGCAAGCGGATCAACAATTACAAAGACTGAGCTTAAAATTTTAAAATAAAGCATAAATAAAACATACTTAAGCTAATAAAAACTTAGATAGATGAAGAACACTCCTTGGACCAAAAAATTAGGTGTTTTGTAAGTAACTTGTGGCCTCATTAAAAAAACTTATCTTTGGAAAGCCCAGTAGAATAATACCAAAGATAGGGAAAAAGAGCACACAACAAGCATTTGCTTAATTGTTGATCCGCTTGCACTTGGACGGAGCTTTGAAATGGTTATGGCATTCTGATTAAAGTCTCCTCAAATGCCTTCTGCTTGCTTCCAATTGGTCTTCAGCATTCCAATATCAGTTTCTTTAAGCTTCTTTGATCCTGCACAATTCATTGGATCTTCTAGAATACTAAGACACCTTTATCTACAAGATGTTCCTTTTCTGGTTCAAGCTGGCTATCTATGATCACATCATGCCCTCCCTCTTGAAAAGGATTTTTCCTCAAATCAGGATTATCTACAAGAAAAGAAACTAACTTAGTAACATCAAATCCATTGCTCATATTATACTTACCTTGCAAATTGAGGTGGTGGACATAGTTGCTGATTCTTTGTGTGATCATGAATGGACCATGAATTTTGCTTCTTGTTTCCCTTGGAGCTTAAACCTGCTGATCCTGGACACCGAAAACAAAACATGGATACCGAGCGTTATATGTGCAAGACATGTTCTTTTCTAGATTAAAATCCATTCTTTCTTTCCTTAGAACATACTGCAGAGATATCAAACATCCATTTTGCATATCAAAAAATATATTATAGACCGGAATGTAATCAATGCACAAGACAATGTGATTCTTCCATCTATTATGCACATCAACGAAAGTATTACAGACCCAAAAGTCATCAAGAATAAAGTTCACATATTCAGAATCACTTAACTCTAGTTTCAATTGTGCGGCAGATTTATCAAAAATGTGTTATACACCAGAATATCATCAGAACTCAAAACAACACAATTTTCAAAGAATGATTTCAAGTTATGCCAAGATTTATCCCTTTCAGAACACAAATGGTTAAACTCAAATTTAAAACATTTTCATACTTCAAAAATTCGAATGTAACATCTGATTTATGCAATTTCGGTTACTGCAACTTTCTAGGTTTCTTTCAAGGCATATGTAGAAGCATAAGATTTATCAGTTACCAGTTCATGCATAGGAAAGCTCATAAAAATTATTTTCTTCAGTTCTAGAAAATGAATCACAAGATTTTCTAAAACAAAAATCAGATTGTTCCAAATCAGGCTCTAAAACGTTTTCATAGTGATCAAAGCTTTTGCTATGTTTAAGAAACAGATCAACACTCAATACATGACCAGAAATGTTGCTATCATCATTTTGAAAACGTTTTTGATCAAAGAGATTTTCTGGAACAAGTTCATTAAAAGATTTAAGCTTGTTATCAAATACATAGTTTGAAACACAAAAATCTTTTACTTTTTCAAGATTAAAACGTTTTATGTTCTTAGTACTAAACTTAACAAACATTTCAGGCACATAACTAACCACATTAGCTTCCTTACAATGCTTTTCCTGGTCATAAGACAAGGATTCAGGAGTTGTATTTGTCTACAACTTTGTTCTGCTGTTCCAACTCTTCTCCTTGTGTTGAATGCTCTGGTTTTTTCTCTGTTGAGTCTTCTTTTGCAACCTGTGATACTGAAACAAGGCTATTCGGTTGCACCGGTTCAATAAAAGTTAGTTCATCAAAGGTATCTTCGTTATCAAGTTCAGACTGAAGAAATAAAAGAGAACACTCTTCTTTTGTGTCAGATTTTTCATTTACGATAGATGATTTGGTTTGAACTTCCTGAATTGGTACTGTTGTTTTTGGTTCTGCAACTTTGAGTTCTGAGATAGCAGTGGCTGGTTCTTGGTTATGTTCTTCGAAGGATGGACGTGCTGCTCTGGTCTTTCTGAGTTGTTCCTCTACATCCTTAAATGCTTGCAAAAGTGTCTTCCTTACGTTATCCTCATTGAACCATGTTGATGTTTTGCTTGATGAACCAATTGCAGTGGGTAGACTTGATATCAGGTTGTCATGTTGTTTTTGAACCGAGATAGAAGGCTATAGCTTTGTCTCAGACTACTTGTTTGGTTCAATACTCCATTTTTCTCGTTCATACCTTATATGATGTGGAGTTTTATTGCTATTAACATAATTGTTCTGCCTCAAACAAGTGTCTTCTTGTTTCATCCTTCTCTTCTTTTGAATTATTTCTTTGTGGTGATGTCTGGGAACATAATTCTCTACGCATCATAGCCCTCAATTTAAGCCAGGTTTCTACTGGTTCTTTTCCATAGCATGTTCTGGACGCCACCAATTGATTCCACCAGCTTAATGCATAACCACGGAACTCAGTAGTGGCCATTTGAACCTTCTTTACTTCAGCATAGTGTTGACAGTTGAAAAACCAACTCAATCTTCTCTTTCCACTCCATATATGCACAAGGATCAGCCTTGCCATGGAATAGAAGGATTTTAAGTTTAAAACCAGAAACTTCATCTCTTTAACATCCTTTACCCTCATGTGCATGTTTCTGATGAGAATAGTGAGAATATTTAGACTATCTTTCTCTCCTTTGTTCTTGTCTATGTTTAGTAGAGTGTTGCATCAGCTTTTTTTTAAACTCATCCATAGTAGTTCTCATCGTCTTCTGAGATTGTTTGGCCACACCTTCAAATAACAGCCTTTTATCCTTGATGAGTCTTCCCTTCTGATATCCTGCCTACGTTCCTGAAACAAAGAAGAACACAACCACAGTAATTGGTTCTAGGAAAATCAATCACTCAATTTGCAACAGAAACAGATTGACAAACCTTAACAACAAAACAGACCAAACAAAATCAAACAACTACAGAACCTAAGAACATAAGCAATTCAAATTAAAACTTAGAACACATCAACAAAAAACAAACCCTAAAACAGACAATAATCAGATTAAAACTAAACCTGAGACAGAACCCAAAATAGATTGACCAAAATCTCAAAACAAATCAACTAGCAACTCAACCTAGACAAACCCAAACGAAACATACCAAAATCTAGACATAAGAACTTGACACAAACCCTAATCAGAACAGATCTACTCTCAAACAACAATTTAGAAGAGATTGAAAACTTATGAGCCCTAATCTATGAAAACTGAAATAGAAAAGAGAGATTAGAGATATTAGAGAGATTAGAAGAATTCCTTTCAGAGATTGCTCTGATACCACATAATAAGATCGTAGGATGGTCTTGGAACTGGAACTGATGAAAGCGGGGATAATCCTTGCAAAAGAGAATCAGAGGACTGAATCTCCAAGGCGTGTGGATTGAAGTGAGTCACAAGAGGGATGGCTCGCCTGCTGATACTCCAAGGCGTGTGGATTGAAGCGAGTCACAAGAGGGATGGCTCGCGTGCTGATACTCCAAGGCTTCTGGTTTGGATATTACACACCACATCAGAGAACCCAAAAGCTGGATATTACACACCAGCATCCAGAGATCTTAATCAGAGAAATAAGGAAGAACAAAACAAGATTTTTAGACCAAAACAATAACATTCAAAACTATGGCTAATATAAATAGATGAAGAACACTCCTACTCGCCGTCTTCTCTCTCTCTCTCTCTCTCTCTCACTCTCCCTCTCTCTCTCTCTCTCTTCCTCTCTCTGCAAACCTAAGATCTCAATCTCCGAGACTCGCGAGATCTACACATGAGAGTTCTCTTCTGAGCTTTTGGATTTTTGATTGGAGAAGATGCACATATCGATGGGAGCTGAGAAGATGTGGCTATTAACACTCTTCTCCGACTTCAACACAGAAGCTCCTTTGCCATCATTCAGCTGCAGCTCCTTGCGTTAACTCTCTATTCGCTGCTACCCTGGTTTTAGAGATGCAAGTCTCTATTTCTTTCACCGCCACTGCCGTTTCGGTGTCAAAACCTACGAAAGTTTTGATCGGATGTAACAAGGGATAATGTCTTCACGTGTTCCTCCTTCAAGACAAAGATAAGTTATTTTATCATAATGTGCTTTGATCACATTTAAATGGCTTTGGTTTAAACTAATTAAACAACTCTAAGCTATCCATTCATTGATTTATTGTTGGTAGCCTACGATGTTAAATTATCAATTACCATATCGTCATGTGCAACTCATGAGTATTAGGCAGAGACGAATTCAATGGCTTGCTTATTAACTATGAAAAAGTTGGTTATGTCTTTTGGTTTATATTGTACTAATCATGACAAGGCTTTTCAGCTATGAGCTTGTTGGAGGCGTCACAAGCGGCACAAGCCCTAGAAAGTTGGCATCTGGTTGCTGACTTATTACACCATGTTCTCGCCACGAGACTTCGGGTTGGCAACAGTTCAGTAAACTTATCCTTTACTAGGCACGAGTTTAAATTCAACTTGCCTTTTATTAGGCACGGGTTTGCATCAACTTGACTTATTTTTAGACATAACTTTACAAAAACTCGCCGTTCACTAGGCATGAGTTTACAACGACTCTCCTTTTACTAGGCATGAGTCTAGTAAACTCGCCTTTGTCTCGGTATGAGTCCAGTAAACTTGTCATTTACTAAGCACGAGTCTGAAGTAAACTTGCCTTCTACTACAAATTCAAAGTAAACTCGCTTAAGTCATAGGAATGAATGTGCTGAGTTCATTGTCTCGTAAACCCTATTCATATAATTCGCAGAGATTAATTTTATCTCTTTCTACGAACTTGGGGGGACGTACTGCTAAGGATGGATCTTGATCCTCCAACAAGGCTCATTATGTGAGAATGAGAGAAAATAGTGTAAGGTTGATGAGAGAGAGATAAGAATCGTGAGGAGCCATAGAGAACAAGAGAGAAAGATGATGAAGTATAATTGAGAGTGAATAAAGTGGAAGATTGCTGGAGAATGATGGAGAGATTATGAGAATCGTGTGGTAATAGTCTAAGAGAGTAAGGGAGAGCCTGAGAGAGTGTTTAGAACCAGATAATGAAGAACAAGAGTAAGTGAAGGAGAAACTGGTTCCCTTGTGTTCTAAACTCATGTACAAGGGTAGCTTTATAGCCTGATTACAACTTGCAAGAGATTAAAATAATAATAAAGTACAAAAAGCATAGAAAATGATAAATGAAAGAAGACAAAACAGAAACTGAGGCTCTGTGCTGGTCTGGGCGAGATAGGAACAGCAACAAATGGTCCCCTCCCCTTAAGCTCACATGTGATTCGGTTTGAATTCAAACTGGAACCTTTGGCGCCAACTCCTTCTCCTCTTTT
Organism: Moricandia arvensis; assembly: GCA_905132765.1. Lineage (NCBI taxonomy): Eukaryota > Viridiplantae > Streptophyta > Magnoliopsida > Brassicales > Brassicaceae > Moricandia > Moricandia arvensis. The sequence goes on from CAJHQP010003063.1 coordinate 49,390, forward strand.
CTTGGCTGACATAAATCTCACCCCGGATATGTACATTGGTCTTGATTCTCTTGCACAAACTTTGCACCAAAGATTATCTTCAACCCTTGTTTTGCACATTGATCTTTGGGTGTTTTGAGGCTGACCCGAACTTTGCACTTCATTATCTTTCTTGTGCAAAATAATCTTTTTGTACAAACTTTGCACATCACTATTTTTGCACAAACCTTGCACATCACTATTTTTGCACAAACTTTGCACAAGCAACCTTCACTCTAAACTGGTGCTTTTTCCTTATTCATTCCAACACTCTCCCTCAAGTTTGACCATAGGAGATCCTTGGACAAGCTTGAAACCTTGAATAAGCTCCCTCATTAAAAACCTTAGCCAGAAAACCCATTTAGGACAAAACCAGATAAGAAAAAGAGTAGAGTTCTTCAAAGCCTAGGGATTAGCCAGTGAGCCTAAGGAACTTTAGATAACTCATGGTGGAGTCCTTAGGCTTTGGATAATGGCCTAAATCATGGTGCAAGCATGAACTCCATCACTTGCACACACCAACACCTTGGACTCTTCTTAGACTCTGGTTTGTGTCTCCCCCTCTCTTCTGACTACTCGCCATCTTGAAAGGTAAGGATGTATCAGTTCTTTGCACATTGAGTCTCAAGTAAGGTACATGATACATTATCCCACAGGTGCATCAGTTTATAAGGATATGCACTGATCACATCATGCTCAATAACATTTTAAGTATAAGAACAATGATGAATTTATTGACAAGAGTTTAAAGTGCTTCCCTTTCATAAGTATAGTGGGCAGTGAACTCCACTTGAATTCCCACTTGGTATGACAGTACTCGGATCATGGAAGTTTCATCAACACAAACTTGGAACTGAAAAAAGGAAGGACCAAGCTTCTATGGTTGTAATGGGTTCTAGATGGCTTCTTTGATCCGGTTGGTTTAGAGTGTTGCAAGAGTGAACTCCACCACTTGCATACTCCACTTTTGATTTGAGGTGAGACAATGGACGACTTGGACCTTCAGAAAATGCTCACTATTATCCCTCCTCAAGCTTAATCCAGAGAGTATAGGTGAAGGACCAAGCTTGGAAGTGAGCAACACTGAACTTGAACCAGGAGCACAAAAGTACCAACACCTGCGCTTAAGCCAACTGATCCACCCTTGGTCTCTGCTCCACTGCCTTAAGCACCAGTCTTCCTTGCTTGCCTCTTGAACCAGGAGCGCAACAACTAAACAGCATGCGCTTAAGTCAACCGGTTCTCTAAACAAGATATCTCTCCATGGTCAAGAATATACATCATGTGTAGGCTCTGGATCAACCAGTAATATACATCATTTGTAGGCTCTGAACAGCATGGGCAAAGCCTTCTTCTTTGTTTTTGTTTGATGATGGACAGAGGACAACACTTGTGTACCTGAAACACCACTCAAACTCCAGAAAGAATTAGGCCACACATTAGGATCAGAGCTTGATAACTCACCAAGTCTGATCCATAATGATTAACAAGATGCAATGGACTGAATCTAAACAACTCATTCAGTTCAAATCCAAGCAAACCAATTCTCTAAATGCTCAAGCATAATAACTCATCAAATTCAAGGCACCTAGGCTCATTTTATCACACATATGACAGAACATAATGCAATGACAATTTAAAACAGTAGCTTAGACTAGAAGACTCATCTAATCAAGCTACACAACCATAAATGCAGCACATGACCAGGAAACACTCCTGGACCTCTAGCAATGCAACAAGGCACACAACAGGTTCTAAGCAACTCGCCTAGACCATACAACACAAACAATCAAACTAGGACAGGAACTAGACAAAACCTTGCTAGTAAACTCCTAGAACATAACACACACAACCATAAACAATTTAAACTATTGAACAAGCTCTTATTGAAGTTTAGGAGGTTAACTTACAACCAAGGAACCTGAGATATTTCCTCGAACGTCCATGGCTATGGTTCATCTGAACTTAGAAGGTTTGAGGTGTGGGTGAAGATCCAAACACTTCTCTTTGGTGTGACCATCTCGCTTGCAGTGCTCACACCTGACTCCTCTCCTCTCCTCCTTCTTGTAATAAGTCTTTGGTGACTGATAAGAAGCATATGCTTGATTGGCAAGGGAAAGAGATTCCTTTCCTTCAAACAAATCGTGTGACCCTTGTTCCTTTTGGATTTGGGAGCACACTTCTTCAAGAGATGGCAGCTTTTCTGACCTCAGTATGTGCTTCATTAGATCATTGAAGAGCTGCCCAAACACCTTGTCTTGCTCTCTTCTTTCATTGAGGATGTTTGGGTCTGTTGTAGATGGTCTTAGCATATCAAGCTCGGCCCAGAGGGACCTGAACTTTCTAAAGTGGTCGGTAAACTCCATCTCCTCCTGAGACAGGTCGTTTATGGCCTTCTTGAGCTCATACACTCGGCTCAAGTTGGATGAGTTGCCATAAACCTTGTGGAGAGTCTCCCAAAGCTTTTTAGCACTCTCACAGTATGAGTAAAGCCTCCATAATTGAAACTTCAAGAGAGCTTTGGAGGATGAACAAAACCATGAAATCTTCTTTTTGCCATTTGCCTCCATCTTCAAGATTAGATGGAGCTGCTTGTGTACAATGATTCCACAAGCCTTTCCCTCCAAGAGCAGTTTTCACAAGCTTGGACCAGAGGAGGTAGTTTGAGCCTTTAAGCACCACAGGAATCACCATTGGAGTCGCCATACTTCTTGTGTTCTCCATATTGGAGAGTTTTGGACCAGTGGACAATAGAGTGTACCCACTGTTTTGCAAGAGACTGAGCTTGAATCTGGACTTTGATGAAGCTTGCTGGACTGAGCTGAAGCTTTCCTAAGTTCCAGAGACAAAAGACCTCCTTTATCTTGATTTCTTGAGTCCTTTATCTTGATTTTTCACTCCTGGAAAATCTTTGGACTAGAGGATAAAGGATAGAACAAGAAACAAAGTTTGAAAAAGATGAAGAACTACAACAGATTTGCGGAAGCTTTATAGGGTTTCCGGAGCTTAAGAGCTCTGATACTATGTGAGAATGAGAGAAAATAGTGTAAGGTTGATGAGAGAGAGATAAGAATCGTGAGGAACCAGAGAGAAAAAGAGAGAAAGATGATGAAGTATAGTTGAGAGTGAATAAGGTGGAAGATTGTTGGAGAATGATGGAGAGATTATGAGAATCGTGTGAGAATAGTCTAAGAGAGTAAGAGAGAGTTTAAGAGAATGTTTAGAACCAGAGAATGAAGAAATAGAGTAAGTGAAGGAGAAACTGGTTCCCTTAAGTTCTAAACTCATGTACAAGGTTGGCTTTATAGCCTGATTACAACTTGCAAGAGATTAAAATAATAATAGAGTACAAAAAGCATAGAAAAATGATAAATGAAAGAAGACAAAGCAGAGACTAAGGCTCTGTGTTGGTCTGGGCGAGATAGGGACACCACCAAACGGTCTCCTCCCCTTAAGCTCACATGTGACTCAGTTTGAATTCAAACTGGAATATTTGGTGCCAACTCCTTTTCCTCTTTTCTTGGCCGACATAAATCTCATCCGGGATATGTACATTGGTCTTGATTCTTTTGCACGAACTTTGCATCAAAGATTATCTTCAACCCTTGTTTTGCACATTGATCTTTGAGTGTTTTGAGGCTGACCCGAACTTTGCACTTCATTATCTTTCTTGTGCAAAATAATCTTTTTTGTCTAAACTTTACATATCATTATTTTTGCACAATCTTTGCACAAACAACCTTCACTCTCAACTGGTGCTTGTTCCTTCTTTATTCCAACACATTAGACAATGAGTTCGGCACATTAATAATAAAGCCACTAAAAAACCTTTGGCTTGGTTCTATAAATAAGGAGTCACTTCTTCTTTTTCTCTTCTTAGATCAAGAACACATTTTTAGAAAAAAAAATCTTAAATTCATTTTATACTTGTAATCATTCATTGTAATAAATATTTTATCAATAAAATTTCTTTGATGTTTTATTTCTCATTTTATTTCATTGGTGATTTCTCGAATCCGACAAACACGCCGTTTTTTGTTTGAATACTTGCTTGCTTCATTCAAGCCAAGGTCGTCATCTCGTTCAGTGCAAGTTTTCCGTCGCTCTGCATCTCCGGTGAAGAGGATGACCAATCGAATCGTATTAAATTTCCATGTGAAGTACCATAATAAGACACGATCAGGAAACTTGCAAACAATTGAGGGAGATAGATAGAATTATGATCATGCAACAGCATATCAACTGAAACATTACAATAACAAATCCTACCAACAAAGAAATTATTCTATGCCGCCTTATGTAGTAACTTACTCAAATTGTAACAATTCAATAGAACAAAACCGCCACAACCCCAAAACTATAAATTATAACCAAAGAAAAAAAAACAGAGTATCAAATCATTCGTCACCATCCTCCTCATGTCCCCCAATTAGCACCCCAAATCATCCAAGTAGCTCTGTAAATCTTTTAAACCCTCAGCTGAGAAGCTTCGTTGAACCCTCAACCTCGGTGCAACCAAGTTCGGTGGTGGCTGTGGCTGAAGGCACACAACCACAGCTGTCACATTATCCCCACTCTTCCTCTTCAGAGCTTCTTCAACCAACTCTTTACTACACAAAACCGGGTCATTGTGCTCTTGCAGTCTCCTTCTAGCAAAATCAACAGCGTTCTGGCTCATGAACACATCCCACACCCCATCGCAACCGATTATGAGGAACTCGTCCTCTTCTGTCAGTTTAGTTGTCATAAGCTCAGGATCTGCAATGAGAGGTCCACCGTTAGAACCGTCTTTCTTGTTCTTCATGCCTTCCATATGAAAATCCCCAAGTGCACGAGCCACATTAAGTTGCCCGTTTAGATAGCCATCGTATATGTATCCACCCGATGCTTCAATGCGTTTTCTCTCTTTACAGCTCATGGGTTTGTGGTCCTTTGACATTTCAATGGCTTTGCCCTGACGAGACAAGACTGCTCTACAATCTCCAGTGTTTGCCACCACCAGTGACCTGTAACAAAGTCGATTATATCAGTTTCACACAGGGAGAAACAATAACAGTATGAAACTACCAAAAAACTAGAAGAGAATTTACTTGTACTCGAGCATTGATACACAAACTTCAACCAAAGGAAGTAATATAAGGGTTAGACAAAAACAATAGTATAGTGAAGCAATACGGGCAGAAAGTAACATCTACAAGCGAGTCATATCAGGGAGTATTCTGAAAGACAATGTTTAGAGAAACAGTTTTCCCCAAAGGAGGATCATACAACTAGTTGGCCAAAACTAAAGAGAACTTGTTGCGCCTACCTATGCAGTCATAGCTAGTAGTCATTTAGAGTTATTGAGTTAAGGTATTAAAGAAGCAGTAGATAATGAGAGTTGAATGAACAAACCTCCCAGTAAGAATAGCAGCCAAAGCAGTAGTTCCTGAAGAAAGGCTCCCATCCAATGCACAAGCCTCAGAGAAGGCAGTGTCTGTTTGAAGAAACGCTGAAGAAATCACCTTATTGATTTCACCAGGAAACTCTTGATCCTCAACAATGTACCTTGGTATATGTTGACACGCAAATTCAGCAGCATGCTTCCCACCATGTCCATCAAATACCTAATGCAAAAAAAGGGTAAGAGATTCCGTAAAACGCTATCAATAACGCATTAAATGTAGAAATCAACAAACCCCGTAAAAGGCAGTTGGTCCATCTTCAGAATCCTTGAGACCATAACTATCCATGAGATTATCGAGGCATAGATAAGCATCTTCCATGCTCGACCTGGAGCCAATATCAGACCAAGCTCCAGAACGCATAACAGGAACAAACTCATTCTTGTCTGAAACAAACTCGTTCTCGACAGATAAAGCTGACACCTTTGTCTTCACCTACCAAAAATCAAACCGTCAGAAAGAACAAAAACAAAGCTTCAATTAGGACAGCAAACATATTAATGCCACATTAAGAACATCTACCACAAATATAATGCAAAATTTACAGTAAAAAACCTTTAATTTATACAAAACCCAAGATTAGAAGAAAGGAATCTTACGAGAGATGGGTGTCGAACCAGCGACTTGGGGGCCAAGAGGCGTTCGCCGTCAAGGGTCTGCCTGTATAAGGCGGCGGCAGAAGAGGAAGAGGAAGAAGAGAAGGAGAGAGGATTCGGCGGTTTACCGCCGTAACTCGAACTCCCATTCTCCGGATCAGGGATTCCTTTAGATTCTTCCATAGTACACCATCGTTGCAATCAAAATTAGCTAACTTGTTGTGCTAGCGACTCTTATAATCCGAATCTGACTAAAAGGAGAATGCAGGTAGATCAGAGATTCGTAATCAATGGTTCCAATTACTGTTACAAAATCACGAGAATCTAGGGTTTTGGAAAATTAGGGTTTCGTGGCTGAAAACAGAGCACGAATTTGAGATAGAGAGAGAGGATAGAGAGAGAAAAACTGTTCGCCGGCGGCGGAGGCGAGATATACGAGCCCGACTGTTATTTAAGAATGAAACGAGAAAACGACTGCGTTTTAACTTTGTCGAGATTTTTTTTATATTTCTCTTTTTCTTTTGACCATTATTTAAAAAAAAAATTAAGAAGAATCAGTCTAATGGTGGTAGTTGTTTTGGAAATAAATATTCGAATATTTCGCTCTTGGGAACTTTTTTGTGTTGATTTTTTTTTTCTTTCTTGAAAACGATGGTTTATCTTTTAATTAATTAAATGGACCGACAATAAGCTTGTTGACGTGGGAGCATGTGATGACACATGCTAGCGGGCTTTCATTATCAAAATCTATACTTTCACAACGCGTGATACGTGTAGGTGTATTTTTATAACGTATTTTATTTAGAGTTAGCAAAGGTATTCACGGCTTTGCTTTATTTGTCTTTGTATGGACCAAACTTTTCCAATACTTTTGGGTACAGCTGTTCACACCCTTCTTTCCTACAGTTAATTATTAATTTTTTCGACAAGATTGTTTTGTTGAGAAAAATGCATTTTTCCAGAAAAAAAAATGCTCTCTCCATTTTATCAGACCGTGTCATAATTAGTTAATTTCAAATAATTATAACTAGATTTTGATCCGCGCTTTAGCGCGAGATTATTTTTGACACAAACCAAATTATATAAAATAAATTTGTATTTTTGATTATGTATCTACATTTATATCCAGTTTTTTCGGATCACGATCTAGACCCGCGGTTAAACTGACTAACTGATGACTTTATATGGAGTCCAGTTTGTTTTTTTTTAAACTCGTTATTTAATTTTTTTATAAAATCCGTAAAATACGTTAAAATTTAAGACTCAACTACTGGTTGAACTTATGGGTAGCTACTATGTGATACAATTTGACTTAAATTTTTATATTTAAAGTATTCTAATTTATGAATGTTTAGATGAATGGTGGATAATATATTTTGAATGTTATGCTCTTATTTTACAAAAGTTAGTCAAACTAATTTATCATTTTATTGTAAGCGTAATAGATCAATATTCAAGATGATACAAACTAAATTAGAAATAGATACATGAATGTATTCGTGAGATGAATTTTGACCTGCACTTTAATGTTTCTTATTAGATTTTAATCAAATATTAATGTTTATTATTAGATTTTCACCCGCATTTTAATGTTTCTTATTAGATTTTGATGAAATATTAATATTTATTATTAGATTTTGACCCGTACTTTTAAAAGCGAAAAGATTTTTTATTCAAATATTTATTTACTCAAAATTAGAAATCTTATACATGTGTATCTTTTTCATTAAAACATTTGTTTTGAAGTATATATAATAAAAATAAAATTTACATTAATATAATTTTATGAAAATAAGATAATTAATTTATATAATCTACTTCATATATTATAATATAAATTTTTAATTTTAAATATTCGTAAAATTTTATTTTATTATTAATTTTTTTCAACATTATTATACGAATTAACTATTGTTATTATATTCGTTTCATACATGAGAAATATGTTAATTATTTTTAATATTTTAATTTAAATATATATATTAACTTATGAAACGATTTATTAGTTCATATATCGTATTTTAATATTGTTTAATAAGTTGAAGTATGTTGTAAAATTCATAAATATAATTTATTTAGTTATTTTATAACTTATAAATAGTTAATTAATGAATTAAGTTACTTTATATTTATTACTTGGTATATTAATTTAATTATGAATATAGATTATATATATATTATAGATTTTTTTATTATATAAATGAATAATGAATAATTTTTCGTTTTTAAATATAGTTAATATTAATAATGATTTATTATTTAAAAATAAATGTATATTTACATTTTTAATAAAAATATTAAAAGATATTATTAAAATTTAATCTTAAAAAAAGATACTTAAGAATATCTTTTTTAGATATTTTAGTTTGAAAGTATTAAGATAATTGATTAGATATAATATATATTTAATAATAATTAAGTTAGTTGTAGGAGAATAAATAAAAAATTAAAAAAATGTAATAGTCCAACCTAGACTATTTTTAAGTAGATAAAAAATAGGACTATGTTTTAATATATTAGATATAAAACCTATTACGCAAACATTACCTTATTTATTTAAAACAATATAAACAAATGATCTCTCCAATTCATCATAGATATGGTTAAAAGTTTTAATACATAAATTAAAAAAAACTATTAAATTTTCCATTATAGTTCTAATTATATTATTCTGTTAATCAATGAACTAAATATAAATATAAAATTATATTTTTTTGACAAGTGCTTTGAAATATAGTAATATATATAATAAAACTTTTATTTTATTAGTTGAAAAAATATTTTCTCACATGTGATGCTTACATTAATTCTTACAATTTGTAATTACATATGTACTTTTAATGAATAAAAAATATCATATCTAATTGTGGATATCAATAAATTATATTTAAAATTTTTGTTTCCTATCTTTATTATGTTAAAATAACATATATATAATAAAACAAAACATTTATTAAAAGAACATATATATGTACTATCATTTATTTTAGTTCTTCTACCTTTTTGAAATAACAAAATAATAAATATATCTTGAATAATGGAAAAATAATTAATTAATACGTATATATATATATATTTGTGCAAGCATATAAATTCAAGTGATAACTCTTATTTATTTACAAACATTTTAGGGTAAACAAATCTAAATAATCACTTTTATCTATTTTATATGGTATAGAGTTAAATTTAAATGATATTAATACATATATATATATATATTACATTTTTTATATGTTTAACTTTTTGTCAAATAATATGACTATCTATTAAATGAAACTTCCGTTTTATGATCATTTTATAACGAAAATTCTAAACCATCAATTATAAAATTTTCAGTGCAAATTTTTAAAAAATTTAATAATTTATAATTATTTTTAAAATTCAATGAAAATTTTAAAATTATATATTAAATTCTCGATACTTGTTCAATAAAAAAATTAATTTAAATATTATGCATTTTTATACAGTAGATAGTTTAATATATATACATATATGTTAATATGAATATGTATCTGATGAAAATTTTTACTCATATAATTTTTTGATTAGTTGTATTATGTTATAAAAAAAATTAAACCATTGATCATAAATTTTCAATGTGAGACTTATAACAGTTTTGGTAGATTACATTTGTTTTAAGAAATTCAGAATATAACATATACGAAAAAACTAAATTTTAATTATATGGATAATATGATTGTTTAATTTATTTTAAAAATATATAATTAAACAAAAAAATGATAGAGGATATACAAATTGGTATCAAATATTTATTATTAAAATTATTAATTTATATATATATTTACTTTAGTCATATATGATAATTTTGTAACTTTTATTTAGGAAAAGGTGAAAACATTAATTATATAATATTAATTAAATTTATGGTTAATGTTATAAAAAAATATAATATATGTTTCGGTGGAATAACATATTCCTCTAAAAATTTTGAGAAGCATCTTAGTGATAACATGTGTTATTACTAAAATGTTGTAATATTTCTTAAGTAATATATAAGGGATGAGATAAAGCTAAATAAAAATCAACACTAACAAAGCTTTGATGGCGACATGGTGATCTGATCCAGACGGCGACATGGTGATTTGATCCAGACGGCGAATCTTCTCTATTATTCGATTCCTCCATTGAGGATCGGATAGTCTCACACGGCAGCACGATCCTTGTCGGTTGTTTGTGTCAGGGAATCTGTGCCGACTTCTGCATCGTTTCGTTGTCATCAAAGCATCATTTTTCGGTTCACGGCCTATCCGTTGTGTATTCCGTTGTGATCGACCCTTGTCGTTCTCTGTCCGTTTCTCTTCACGATCCTTGGCTTGATCAGTGTGTTGTAGGAACGATCCTTGTCGTTTCCGAGTTTCGTTAAATCGAAACTCTCTGGTTTCTGCTTTGTACGTCACCAACGTTCTTTTCCGTTTTACTTTGTTCCGGATAAATTACCGGTTCCTCGTCACTTGCAGGCTTCGGTCTGATTGTCCTATAGCCATCGAGATTGGTAATCCCTTTTAAACGACCTTCATCGTGGAAAGGGGTTGTTTTTTTCCTTGCGTTCCTCTGTTTCAATTGACTCCACTGCGCCCTCTGTCTCTGCGATTAAGGTTGTGATTCAGAATCCACCTCCGACGGGCTGTTGTGTTTTGAAATTTACAATTTGTTTGTTATTCAGGTTTCGATCCACATCGAACCATTGTAGACCACCCTCTGTTGCTACTATGTTTCTTCCACATCACGAAACGTAGTGATGTCTTGCTCAAAAATTGTGGTGATTGATTCGAAGGGTAAGGGGATCTTGTATGATGATGATGAACCAATATTATTCGAGGATCAGGCTGATGAGAAATAGATCAAGGAGTATCGACTTCTCTCATTGGCAAGGTGTTAAACTCTTTCACACAAAACGTTACAAGGCTCATGAACTATATGATTGGACAATGGGATATGAAGGATCGCATCACATCTCTTGATCTTGGGAGTGAGCATTTTCTCTTCAATTTCAATAGCGAAGTTGACCTACAAGTTGTTCTTAACCAGGGTCATTTCCATTACAATCATTTCATGTTCTTTCTAGTTTGTTGGGAACCAATTGTGGAAGAGGATTATCCTTGGTTGATATTGTTCTAGGTTGAGCCTATTGGAGTGCCTTTGCACCTTGGGACTTCCACAAATTTGAAGAACATTGGAGATAAGTTGGGCATGGTACATTCCGTTGATGCTACAATCGAGAAAATACGCGTCGATATAGACAACAAAAGGCCATTAAAGAAGACTAGGAAGCTTAAGGCTAAGGAAGGGGAATTGACAATCCTCCTCAAGTATGAGAATCTGTTTAAACATTGCTCTTACTGCAGTATGCTTACTCATGAGGAGGGACATTGTGCAAAGAAAGCATTAGACTTAAAAGAGGAAGATGAGAGAAAGTGGATATTGTGCAAGTTGAGTCTTATGGTGAGGCTCCTCGATTTAAACTAGAGTTCCAGAGACCTGGCCAAGAACGTAAAACAGGGTATCGCAGTGTCAATGAGAATGTTTGTAATGAAGGTAACCAACGACTTGAACGCTCCTCTCAACCTTTTCATAAGGATGGAGACAGAGCTCGCTATAACCCTAACCAACACCCCAATACTAGAGACTTTAACAAGTTTAATAAGCCTGATGATCGCAAGTTTGAATCACAATGGAAAGTGAGACAGCAAGGGATTAAAATCTGTGAGTCAAGGCGTGTAGATCCTTCTCATGCAAGCCATGGTGGTTCAATTGCGTCGATTTCTACAGCTATGGATCATTTTCCAACCTCAGAGAACATGCCTCTGAATAATCAGAATGTTGTGCCTAAGCAACATGTGATTCGAGATGTGTCGAATGTCACAATACGTCAATCGCATGATCTCTCAGCTGATAATATATTGGAGGCTTTGAACAACACGAAGTTGGTTGATGATGTTAAGGGTACCGAGGAGAATCTGGTTGATGTTGTTGGGTATGAGCTAATCGAAAATGATGATCTCCTAGGTGATGAGACTAATGAATTGTATCCAATGGATGAGGATAATAACAAGAGGTAGTTAATGACAATGCTCTAGTGGTCTTTGGTCAGGATGAGGTAGTTTCTGAGAGCTCAGGGCCAAAGCCTAGGAGTGTGACTCGTGTTCTCTTTACTGATGGTGATAATCAGGAACACCAACCCGTAAGACGTGCATCTCCGAGGATTAGAGGTAAAGTGGTGGATTCTGCACCAAATGCACAAGCCAGAGGTTTGGTAAAGAGGAATCAGAATGGTACTGGGAAGAACGTAAAGAAGGGTTTGGTGGACTCTAAAAATCCAACGAAACATTATTAATGAAGACACTCAGTTGGAACTCTCGAGGGATAGGGAACAACCTCACTGCTCGACGCCTCACGAAGATGTGTCAGAAGCATCACCCATGACTTGTGTTCCTTTCTGAGACGAAGAATAAGAAGCTTTTGTTGCACGGCATTAAGGCTGACCTAGGATTTGATCGAATGTTCACTGTGGAGCCTCTTGGACAAAGCGGAGGATTAACTTTGTTTTTAATAATGATTCTCAAGTTGTTGTTTTATTTTCAAATAACATAATGATTGATATTTCTGCAATCATTGATGGAATAAAATTCTATATGACATTTGTTTATGGTGAACTTGTTTTAGAGCGTAGGGATCTGGTTTGGGAATGTCTTACGTGTTTTCCACAATAAAAGATGGACCTTGGTTAATGATTTGTGATTTCAATGAGATTATTGATCACACTGAAAAAGAAAGTGGTTTAAGGCGATCTGATAGCTATTTCTTACCTTTTAGATAGATGATAGCTGACTGTGGTACGATGGAATTTCCATGTGCTGGAAATCAACTATCATGGGTTGGAAAGAGAGGGACTTCGACAGTTCGGTGCAAATTGGATCGCGCTCTTGCAAATGCCAACTGGCATGGAAAATTTCTCTATTCCTCAGTGAATTATTTATGCATGTGGGGTTCAGATCATCGTCATGTCCTTGCAACAATCTTTAAAAAAACATCCAGAAAGAGAAAGCGATTTAAATTTGATAAAAGATGGTTAGATAGTTAAGAAATAAATGATTCATGAAGGCTGGAATTCTGAAGAGTTACCAACGGATGCTGATATTATGGCCCATATAGCCAATTGCTGAAAGGCCTTAATTACTCGGAGGAGGGAGCATAATTTAAATTCGGAAAAAAACAAATAGAAGAGCTAAAAGAGAAAGTGGATGCACTATATTCTGATGATAATGCTTCTATTGAAGAAATATTTGCGGTACAAAAAGAATTATCTGAGTCTCTTATGGCTGAAGAAATTTTCTGGAAACAGAAGTGTCGAATATTATGGTTGCGTGAGGGAGATATGAATTCTAAGTTTTTCCATAATCTAACAAAGCAACGAAGAACAAAAAACGTATCACTAGATTACGAGATAGTTTCAGCCGAATGGTGGAGGACGAAGAAGGGCTGGTAGCCACTGCTACAACTTATTTTAGGACTTTGTTTGAGAAATCATTCTGACTGATATCAATGAGGCCCTGGGGAATATAACAGCAACAATCAGTGACGAAAAGAACCAGGCATTGACTATGCCGGTTACTGAATGGGAATTAAAGTTGGCTCTCTTCGCGATGCACCCAGAAAAATCTCCACGGCCTGATGGGATGAGTGCTCTATTCTATCAGAAGTTTTGGGACATAGTTAAGGGGGATTTTGACTCATATGGTCAATGATTTTCTATTCAATGATATCGTCCCTCAAGGACTAAATGACACAAACATTTGTCTGATTCCGAAGATGGAAAGGCCAACAGATATGGCTCAATTCAGACCAATCAGCTTATGTAATGTGTGCTACAAGATAATCTTCAAGGTCTTATACTTGAGACTAAAAAAGTTTTGTCTAAGCGTATTTCTGAAACACAATCAGCTTTTGTTGTCGGGCAACAAATCACAGATAATATAATGATCGTCCAAGAGATGTTTCATTCTCTTAGGACGAAACCAGGTGGTAGACAAAAGCGAATGGCAATCAAAACTAATATAAGTAAAACATACGATCATATGGAGTGGGTATTTATTCAACGAGTAGTGAATAAGATGGGTATTTCAGAAATATGGATTAGCAGGATGATAAAATGTGTGTCAACAGTAAGGTACAAGGTATTGCTAAACGGCCAACCTAGAGGGAATATTGTTCTTGGAAGAGGTTTGGCCAAGGAGATCCTTTGTCTTCTTTCATTTTCATTTTGTGCACGGAAGCGTTCGTTAGCCTTCTAAATCATGCAGAGAACCAAGGAAAGATAACGGGGATGCACATCGCACACGCTAGCCCAACAATATCTCACTTGCTATTTGCAGATGATAGCCTTTTCTTCGGTAAGGCGGAGCCCCAAGAATGTGATGAAGTCATGAAAGTGATAAAGGTTTATGGGAAAGCATCTGGACATAAAATAAATGTTGATAAATTATCTCTCCTCTTTGGGAAAAGGGTTACTCTGGCGGTTAAACAAGAGATTAAAGAAACACTGGAAATAGAAAAATAAAGTGGAATGGGAACCTACTTAGGCATTCCTGAGGATATTAGTGGATCGAAATGTAAACTTTTTCCGTGCCTTAAAGAAAAGCTAGATCATAGGATCAATGGTTAGTCAGGTAGATGGCTAACGAAGGAGGGGAAAAGAGATTTTAATAAAAGACATTACTCTAGCGTTGCCAACTTCTATTATATTAAGTCTTCTTCTACCCCTTGAAATCTACGAAAAACTAGCAAGTGCCATTACACGCTTCTGGTGGAGTTCAAATCCACCAAAAAGAGGAATGCACTACGCAACCAGGGATAAGATATGTAAGCCAAAAGAAGAGGGAGACATTGGGTTTAGGATAATTCATGAGTTTAATCTTGCTTTATTGGCGAAACTACTATGGTGAATAACCCAGTTCCCAGACTCCCTCTTAGCTAGAGTTCTTAAAGAAAGATATTATTGGCAGAGTACGCTATTGCGGAGTACGCTATTGCGAGTCCTAGAGCCTAATTCATTATCATATGTATGGACAAGCTTGCTGGCCGCGAGACCGCTGTTATCTCTAGGAATCAGATAGGTGGTTCACTCGGGGTACCAAGTCAGAGTATGTCCTCCCTTGGATACCAATTATTCTATCGAGACCAGCTAGACCTAGGGTCCTGGGTGCTTATCCTCAGATGACAGTGAGTAATTTCGTTGAAGGTTACCCTAGGAGGTGGAATACTGATATGTTAGAGCAATTCATAATTCATAAAAATATTCCTCTTATTCGAAGCTTGGCCATAAGCCATTCTCATAATGAGGATAAATTCAGTTGGGGATACACAAAGAGCAGGTTATACACAATGAAATCTAGATACTGGGTTGCTCGTAATATTCTTAATCAGGAAAAGGAGGTTATGATACGTGAACCAAGTATCACGAGACTACAAGCCTTCGCTTGGAAGTTGAATGCACCACAAAAGATGCGACACGTGATTTGGCAGATTATTTAAGGGTATTTAGTAGTTACCAAAAACCTAAAGTATCTTCATTTGAGATGCGATAACCACTGTCCTAGATGTGGAGCGGATGATGAGTCGGTGAATCATGCGATATTTGAGTGTCCTCCAGCACTGCAAGCATGGTCCCTTGCCTCTACTCCTTTAAGCCCGGACGTGTTCCCCATACTGAGTCAGTACGCAAACTTAGACTACTTATTTAGGAGAAAGAATGACATTGAGGATCCAAACTTAGACAGAGATCCGTATCCCTAGATCATATGGTACTTGTGGAAAGCCATGAATGATAAGTTATTCAGAGGTGTTTCTCGTGACTCTGCTGAACTTATCCGACATGATACCGCTGAATGTCATGCTTAGTTTGACGCAAATGCGAAAACGAGCGATGATGTAGGACAACAAGCACAGACTTAACAAGATGTATGTTTGCGAAATATTTGTTTGACAGATGGTTCATGGGCAGAAGACGCAAACTACATTGGATATGGCTGAATATGGTTGTTTGAAAATGGAAGAGAGCAATTTATGGGATTGAGTAATGAAGAAAGAAGGCAATCATCGTTACATGCAGAGCTTGAGGCTCTTATGTGGGCAATAGAGAATATGATCAACCATTCGTCTTGCCAGCACTTTGGGACCGACTGCATGGACTTGATTCGATAATCAGAAGCCCAAAGGATTGGCCAGGATTCTCAACAGAGGTGCAAGAGTTCTTATCTATTCGACAGCTATTCCACAACTTCAAGATCTTCTATATCCCGAGATCGCGCAACACGAAGGTAGATTCCTTGACGAAGATGGCTAGAGGTTTCTACCGTAGTCTAGTTTTTATTGGTTGATCTATTCCGGTCCAGATCCTCAAACTACCTCTTGTCTTAGAGAATCTCCAACAGCCCATTATCCTATCATTATCTCAACAGAGGTGCAAGAGTTCTTATCTATTCGACAGCAATTCCACAACTTCAAGATCTTCTATATCCCGAGATCGCGTAACAAGAAGGTAGACTCATTGACGAAGATGGCTAGAGGTTTCTACCGTAGTCTAGTTTTTATTGGTTGTTCTATTCCGGTTCGGATTCTCAAACTACCTCTTGTCTTAGCGCATCTCCAACAGCCCATTATCCCATCATTTTTGAAGGGTTTTGCAATCCAACAGCCCCTTATCCTCTCAAATTTTAAGGAGGTAAATAGTGCATCCTCAAATTTGAGGGTGTACTATTCACTTCCTTAAAATAATATTTACTTTTCACTTTAATCCTTACAACTATATATGTTTTAATAACTTTGTATGTATCATATTTTAGTATTTATCATTATATTTTCTTAAAACTATTTCAATTTAAATTATTTATTAACATTTTTGTAGTACTTATAGTTACATTTGACTACATAGTATTGTATTTTCTAAAAAATATTTTATTTTAATATGTTTTAAATAGTATGTTTTACTGGTTTTAAAAAGTTTAGTGGTTGTAGTTAATTATTAATAATATTGAGAACTAAAATATAAATTATTAATTCTTATAAAAAATAAATTTGAGGATGATTGTTGGATAACTAGCCCTCATCTTCTTACTTAGAGGTTGGACCTTATTTAAAATAAAGGGGTTTATTAGAGATGCCGGAATAATAGAAAACATTTTGATGTAAGAAAAAAAGAAAAAAAAAATCAACACTAATAAGACATAAAAATGATGACAGTGAGGCTTTCTTCTCATGATGGTTTCCCATTCCGGTGCTAATTATATTCATCAATACTGACCTCTTTTCAATTACACATAGAGACAGGAAAAAAAATCAGCTCTGGAAAATTAGAAAGGGCAAATTGTAAAGTGATTAGGATTTTGGGAAAGTTTCAGCCACAAAAAAGATTCTATGGTCGGTGCCAAAAAAAACATGATTTCGCTGCCTTTAGCAGAGGAAGTAGTACAATAGAGGTCAAAGCATTAAAAATCAATCTTTTTCTCTATCAAAACACTCAGTTTCATACTCATGATCGGTGAAGTAGTAGTAACTCCAAATTATGGATGATCTGATTTAGAATTTAAAATCATTATGAAAGCATAGCACATGCTCCACGTATAGCAAAAATACATGTAATCCTCAACAAGATATGGGGTCTTGGGATAAATCAATTCAAATTTATGTTTGTGGTGAATGAGATTCGAATTAATGATTAATTATCCGGAGATATGAGTTATGATTCTCAGACAAAACTTGTTAAATATCTCAAACACTCCGATGGTTGTTAAAACTGGTAACATGAACTGGAGGAAGACAAAACAAAGATAAAGATAATTTAGATGTAGGCATTTTTAAAAAGGTTCTCACGGATTGACTTAGTTTAAACCTATTAGACTTCATCCAAACACAAAGTTGTATTCAAACTTTGTTGATATAGTGGAAGACAATATGCCAAAACCACTTCCATTCTCTTCATCTATGCATCCTCTTTATTTTTTTTCATGTTAACACTCAACATGATCTTACGAAATAACTTTTAGACCGACTGGTCCTCTTCCAGTGTAGCACATGTTTAATAGGCTCTTAAACATGGTCCTCATATAGAAGTAGCTGGTGATCCCCGTAAGAGGTTTCTCCATGAGTAATAAATACAAGAAATGGTGAATGTAAGATCTCAATCTCATGTAGAGATCAAAAAATCTAACTTGTTTCATTTACTTTGGAAAGGACTGGAACATTTAACCAAAGAAACGAGATAAAGATTTGCACACACGATCATCATAAGACCATACCACAAAGCAACCATCAAACCATACATAAGAAGATAATTAGAAAAGAGAACGTAACATCATCGCACCTACAAAGGTCTGAGATTAAAAAGGACAATGTTTACAAAAAGAAACTAAATTTCCAAGTTTTTTGTCTTTAGACTGTTCATCATAATAAGACTAGAATAAAAAAGGATTCAATGTGCGTTTTAACTCTAAAACCAGAAACCTTCCAAATATTTATTAAAGCAGAGAAGACCCATATGAACAAAATACGGCCAAATAGATGCCCATATTCGTATGTCCATCAAAGATCAAAATGGTGGTGATCCAGGTCTTACCGCACAGGCTGTTGGTTATAGTGGTTCTTCTCCTTCTTCTTTGCAGCCGCCAGCTTTGCACGTCTTGCAGCTGCCTCCTGAGCAGCAGTTTTCGCTCCAGCATCTACCTCTTTGCTTGATTTCTTCTTCTTCATGGATGCAATCTTTTTTAGCCTTTCTTTGACATCAATTGCAGATTCTTCCTCAGCCGGTTCAGAACCAGCAGCTTCATGGTTAGCTTGTTCTTGAGATTCTTTTACTTCCTTCTGTTTATCCTTCTTTTTCTTCTTCTTTGACGCCTTCGACTCCCCGCCTGCTGCGTTCACTTTCTTCTCCCCCTCTCCATTGATCTCTTCTTTCTTTTCTTCTTTAGTCACTGTGAATTAACAAGTAAAAGGTATTTATATTAGCAAAAACCTAGAAACATCAAAACAGCTTGATTTTCCTCAGCAGTGAAGATTAGAAATGGCAATGAGGCAATACGATAGAGTACAATTATGTAGTTGTATTGGCTCTGAAAATACTAATGCCTTGAGAGTATTAATAAAGATGCCATAATAGAAACAAAAAGAGTACCTTTAGAGTGTTCTTGACCATTACCCTCCTCCTTAGGGGCAACTCCAAAATCTGCCAACAAAGCCTCAAGCTCAGCAAGTTCCTTCTTTTTCCTCTCTTTCTTGGAAAGTTGCTTCTCTGCCTCTTTAGGAGGTGGTGCAGGCACTTCAGGAGCTTTCTTCACCTCAGGCTCTGGTTCCGGATGAACTTGCACCTCTGTTTCATGTTCGTGCTCTTCATCCTCATCAACTTCATCAAGAATATCTTCCTCACTTTCACTTTCCTGACAATCAATACAACAGAATCCAATCAGAACCCATGAAAAGCATACATACAATCTGGACACAAAAGCCCCCACTAAAAGCAAGTCAGACTCAACAAATTAAAAAAAATTATATATAATAAACACGAACTGATACGTTTGTAATAAACAACAAAGAAACAATTCAGGAACCAGAGTGAAAACTCAGGCAAATTAAGACACAACAACAAAGAAACATATATTAAAGAAACATATGTTTGGTTTGATTATCTGACCTCAACAAGAGTGTCTTTAGGCTCAGAAGTGGACCAACCAGATGAAGGAGGAGGAGCAGTGGTAGCGTAATAGTCATCATCATCATCGTCATCATCGATATCAGCCCAGGACTTAACTTTCAAAGGTGTAGGTGCCCAGAAGACCTGTGGCTCAGGCTCCTTGTGTGTCTCTTTGCTCTTTGAGGATCCTTTGCTCTTACCAGTCTTCTTCTTCTTCTTGCGAGTGTCCAAAGCTGCAAACAAATTGGTGCTTTGGATCGTAATCGATCCTTCGTCTCTCTTGTTTCCACCTCCAGCCATCTTACTCCTTCTCGATTCAGACAAAAACCAAACAGCAAATAACAAGCAAGCTTCTTCGGACAAAAAACCGATAAGTCTCGACGGATAAACAAATGGTAAGAGATATCTAAGTCGAGGATTCGATGAATTAAAAATTAGGGTTCGAGATGAGAAATCACAAAATCTACAGGGAAGCTGTAATAAGCGATTGGTACTTTGAGGGAGATTAGAATTAGGGTTTTTTTCCTTTTCTTTTTCTTTTTCGCTGTTAAGGATGAGGAAATCTTGGAGAAGCAGCCGTATAGGTTTAGGGAAGAATCAAGATAACGCGAGAGAAGACATATTATTAAAGCTCGTGTCCCTGAATTTATGTTGAATATTTCGTGGTTGTTATTTTTTTACTCAAATGGTTTTTAAGAGCACCCGCAATGCAAGATCTTTAGGGGAGTCTTAAAAAAAAAATTAAATAATTAGTGAATCTTATGTATGGGGTTTTTAACATTCATCTTCTATATTATTAAAACATGTGATTTTTTTTAAGAGATGCAAGAGGAAAAAGAAGGAACTTGCTGAGCTTGAGGCTTTACCAATCAAAGACATGCATGAGGTGTATTTACTTCAATTTGTTATAGTCCAAAAATATATTTTATAAAATATTTTTCATTTTTTTATTTGTAAATATATATATATATATGCATATAAAATAGTTATGATATTCAAATAATGTTTGGGTTTTTGTAAACAAAAAATAAATGTATTTAAGTGGGTTTGCTTTGCTAGAAAAATGAGAGATGAGAAAACATGATTTACTGAAAATTTTATTTGACGTGGATACATATCTCTAAAATATGATATTTATTTGAAAAAGATTTGAAACTTTTGAAGGGAAAATAGATCAACTAATAATACTAACACTGTCTGAACCAAAATATAATGGAAACTTGAACACTTACAAATTGTGTCACGGTCCGAACCCAACAACCCCCAAGCCCAAATGTAAAGCCCACGTTTTACACCAAAACCCTTAAAAGGTATTTTTAGTATTTTTGAATGATCTAAACCCTAAGCTCCATTACCTATATAAATGATCCACAACCCGACATTTTAGAGATAAATTTTACGGTGAAACTCTACGGAATTTACTATAGTGCCAAGTTGGTGTTTTGTAGCGAGACTTAGGACCAAATACTAAGTAGATAAGCAAAGAACATAACTTGGAATGATAGATCTCGTTGCAAGGAAGATACAACAACTTTCGGATCTCAGTTACGAAGTAAACTCAATTAGTTATTTGATCTACAAGTTGAGAGAAAATCATTTTGTTCTGAAATTTATTTAGATTTGTTTTCCAGTTTTACAGAGCCATATTGTAAGGCAATTTCATGTTGATACAAAAGGAGTTAGGTGACTTTCTTATTAGTGTTAGAAGGATAACATTCCCAGATTTCTATTGCCACTAAGAACGCTCAGCTACTAGGTAAACACCATTAGTTATTCAATCTACAAGTTGAGAGTAAATCAACTCGTTTCTGAAATCTGTCCTGGTCTGTTTTTCCAGTACACAGACCTGTATTGAGAGATAATTTACCGTTGATACAGAAGGATATAGGTGAAGATATTGCTAGTGTTAAAAAGTTGACGCTCTCAGCTTTCTGTAGCCACCAAGAACACTCAGTTATGAGGTAAATTCCATTAATTATTCGATCTTCAAGTTAAGGAAAAAACGCAATTGTCTAAAATCAAAAATCTTAAGTCTGAAACATGTTTTTACAGATTCAAGTTGGGGTTTTATAGGAAGGTTTTCCGGCCACCAGAAGGAGTTAGAGCATGTTTATTGTTGGGACTTGGTGGAGTCCTTTAAAAAGTGGGATCCACTTTTTTTTAGCTGATTTTTCTTTAAAAAAAAGAAGATAACCAATCGCGGACTGCCACGTGTCAGTGGGGTCTGCGAAATAGTGCAAGGGACACCCCTTAATTTGGGTACCCAAGGTGATACGTCCTAGATTCGGAAAGGATCACTCAAACGGTTCAAAGGATATGAACTCGCCAAGAAGGGAGAACTGATGGGTTGAATGGTGACACAAAGAGTTGCGGATGGCCCGATGATACTACCAGAGATTCGTCGTTGCTTGATGTGACGCACAAGTCCAATGAACGAAGGTTTGTTTACTCAGAGATAACCTTACCAAGAAACAGAAATGTTCTAAACAAAGAACAAAGAGATAAACTCAAATAAAAGAAGAAAATTGATTTTTTATTTGTTGCTGTAGAATGATTACATATTTATAGTAGCAAAGGCATATGAAAGGATTTAGAATTTTGTGGAAAAATATGCATAGAAAAATGCAAACAAAGACTTGACTAAATTATCGTTTTGACTGAAACTTGGACTACCTCTTGATATAGCCAAGACCAGGACTTTGAAAAGTGAAGAATGTGCTCCTGATATGGGCCAAGACATGTCCTTTTGAGGCCTGGTCGAAATCTATCTTTTCCCTTAGCCAATATTTTATCGGTTTCTCCATTTGGCCCAAACAAGTTCGTTTTTGAATATCTTCGAAAACCATCAAGCCCAATGCTTTCTTGGACATTTTAATCATGAATAATCTCTTTTTGCATGATTGAATTGGTCGTTGGACCATCAGAAATAAGGTTAGCCATTTCAATTTCTCGGGTGGTCGTACCAGCTCGGAAGATCGAACTAGCTCGCTCAGCTCGTCCAAATAAGTGTCAATACAGCTCAGCTCGTCTAGGAAAGTGTAAGTCCAGATCACTTGAGTATTCATCTCATCTAAGATAGTGTCAATTAGCTCATCCAGCTCTAAGGCAGTGTCGGTCCAGTTCACCTGAATGCGCACATGTCTGAATTCGCGAGAACTGAAGATCACCTGGTTTGTAAATGACATAACTCCCACATATGAACTCCTTTTGGTCTGATTCTTCTTCAAGGATCTCCATAATTAAGTTAAGAACATTCTCCAAGTGATTTCATGCGTAGAAGCCTCGTGGTTTGAAAAATATGAGTCAAACAATGAGCATATATCTTTACTGTTTCCCATGATCAAGCCATGCATGTCTGTTTTGCCCGGTGTCCTATCCAAAGGCGCATCACAAGGGACTGTCTCTTAAGTTTTAGTGGGATCCACAAATTTTATACTAATATTTTTTAGAATCCCTAGACTAAGAGACCTCAATAAACATGCTCTTAGGAGGTGATTAAGGTGTCTCTTTCAAAAATCTTGTTGCAAGAAATCTATAGCAAATGAAGGTTCCAAGTTTAGTCGTAAAATCGTATAGTTATTTGTGTTGCTTCTTTGCCAATAATCATTATGTCCAGTCAAAAATAAGGAACGTTAATTTCCTTTTTGAACAAAAACATAGTTTCAGATCTCTTTCAACCGGTATTTCAAAAACGTACTTTTCAACCTTAAGGCAAATGTGAGGGTGCGATTTGTGGATTCTTAATATTACTAGTCAAGTTGTATTCATAAATGATAGGTCTAGGAGTTTATTTGTGTTAAATGTGACTGATGCTTGAGAGTGACATATTAGTTGCTAATTGTTAAAGTGTAATGTTAGTGATAAATGGTGAAATTGTCAAGTATATTTACAATGTGTGAAGTCGGACTGAGGACGAGGACATAGCGATCCTGTCAAAGCCCGTAAACCGGCTGACGAGGCCAAGGTGACGTACGATCTTTCGTGGTGACGGTGAGCCCAAGTGTCATGTTATTATTATTATTATTATTATTATTATTATTATTATTATTATTATTATTATTATTATTATTATTATTAATAGTTATGTGATGTGAAATGTTGGTGTGTTTAATAAATGTGATATTGATATGAATGATATGATATGTTTGTTGATATTTAATATGTTGGGTGACTTATATTTTAGTACTAATATTTTTGCATGCAATAGTAACAGAAATCATGGGGGTAGACATAACCATCTTTACTTAATGACTTTATGTTATTCACACTTTTTTCCTTTTAGTGTTTATTGGTATTTTTTGTAGTTTAAAGTATACAAGAATAATATTTGGGTGATGAGCATTACATAAGGTCTAAGTTTTGATTGTAGTATTAGTCTTAGACAAGTAAAAAGATAGAAAGCATGAAAAGATGGTTAT